>WURS02122968.1:0-48488 GCA_011762765.2 Rhinocypha anisoptera | reverse complement strand
GGTGAAAATTTTCAATTGTTAACTTCCATAGACTGGTGGCCACCTAGCGGCGAACTGGAGAATCTAATTAACTTTCATTGTGAACAATTTTCACCCGAACCCCCGTTAGCAGCCCTGAATCAGATCAATGGTGTTTTTCTGGGGTACAGCTAATTTTTCGAAAGCACTTTAGAAAGCAAGACAATTGCCCGCTTACCACTAGGTAACGCCACAGTCTATGAAAGAAAACAAAGCGTGTACTCCAGAAAAACACTACTGAATCTGATGTAGGTTCGGCCAAAACACTGTTAAAGTTAATTAGAGTTCCAGCAAGACACTAGACGTCGCCACAGTCTACAGAAGCAAACAATTATAAACTTTCACACGCAATCAAAAAAATCGGATCATTCTAGCTTCAAACCGACCCAAGAAAAGTAGGAAGCAAAAGGTAGACGTAATGGGTAATTAAAATAAAAAACCTTGTGCAAGTCGATTGGATTTGAGATGAGTGTGCGCACCCAGCCGTCAGTGAAGGAGTGAGTTCGACTCGGCGTGGCTGATCACAGGGTCATTGAGACGGTGCTACTCGTACTGATCGTGTTTTTGTGTGGTTGGTGACAAATGGCGCTCTCGCCATCCTTCGCCAACCACTAGAGGTGGTGCTAAGCGAAACTGGCGAGTGGGCAGCACACCAGTCCTGCTACCGGCCGTGCTCGCCGATTAACGGTCCAACAAGGTCACCATAGATCGCTCCATTCACTAATTGGTCAAGCCAAAACACTATTCCGACGAGGGAGACAGGAGCTTAAGCTAAGGAATGTTTTGGGAGCAACTTTACCGATGAATGTGCCAGAGAATAAGAACACTTTGAAATCAAACTTGTCTATACTATAATTTATCTTGTTGCCACCTTAGAGTTACAAAAATTAACTCAAAAGACACCGAACAACAAATTAATTGTAGGTAAAAATTAAGCCGGTGATGTTCGAATAAGTCAAATCAATTAATGTCATTGAATTGGTTCTAACTGTCGTACAAAACTCACAGTTACATCAATCTTCCAGGGTATTGCCCACTATGCAGCCGAGGAGTATACGATCTGAGTCAATACGGCAACAAGATAGATGGTCAAAGTGCCAAATGATGGGTGATTGATGTTGCTCTCATGCCACTACCAATGTCGAGTACTACTGGCCACTGACGCAAAGCGTGTTGCGTGCCAGCTACTTTGAGTGTTGCACTAGTGCTCTGCATCACTTTTTGACAGATCCATTCACTAAGCACCTACAATGTATACATTAAGACTACTCGATACCTAACACTGATGACAACATATTTTAAACTCTTGGATTGGTTACAATGCTGTAAATTACTTTTCTAATCAAAATATTCCGATAACAATCGATTCAAGCAATTCACGCTTGAATCGATCGACCAGTTTAGTAGGACTATTGAGTCAATTCGTGGCAATCTACATTTTTTTGTTAATAGTAAAAGGATCTGTTAGTGCAACACTGATCGATAGCCTATGGGTAAAGGTCACTGGAATTGATTGAGTATTCCCACTTTATAAACTTGAACAACATTTGCACATCTGGGATAAGCTCTGTGCTCTTTGTTAGTCATCGAGGCTTGCCACAAATGTGTTGTGAACTTTCAGTAAGCGTGACGGTGACCAAGTGAGTAAAGTAGATCAGCAAAGAAGAACCGGTTGAAAGCGGCATCAATTAAGCCTCATCGGAACCAATCAAGTGCAATCAATAACGAGCCTCTTCTATTCCACCTTATTATGATTTTGTTTAAAATCAATTTTTTAATTAGAATTAAAAGCAAATTCCGCTAAGCAAACATGATGAAAGATGCCTTCACAGGTTAATGGCAGAGTGATCAGAGAATCATGGAATCTCATTAAAGATGCCTTTTTATCATTTTTTAATAATTTCACTCATAACAAAATATCCAATCAATCAAACAATCAGATAAACTGTTGTGGTGAATCAGAAAAGTAGTCATAGTAAATCGATCAAACCACACCGATAGTCAAGCTCATTTCTTTGTGAACAAAGAATTTGTTTGTTGTATTACAAAAGGAAAGTGAATGAGGTGAGAGAAGCATAAGAAAAGAGGCGCACAGTAGATGGTGAAGTTGTGGCCTATCAGTGGAACCAAGTCAATCACCGAGGAGCGCAGCCAGTGAGAGCAGATTAATCACACGAGTCATGCCAGACGCGTCCACACTGCTCGGCTTGCTCTTGCCTACAGCACCAACCAGACCAGCGACCGAGCTGGCTCATTAGCATTTGCAGCCTAACCAGTGAACCCCGCGCACCCTCTCCCTCCCGGCTACTGGCTCGGTTGTTAGCCTTTATGGATTTGTCCCTTTCTCTCTCTTTCTCGTAGCACCACTTTCACTAGAGATTCTGTGAAAAGAAAACTTGTACTTTCCCGGATCGTTCACTTTAACTAAGGTTAGAGTGGTCAAATCATCAGCATGGCAAAAGTATGTCTTTGTGGAGACAAGCAACAAGTTTACAAGCCGAAAACACCAACCTACGCCCAACGTCAATGGGTAGAAAGTATTAAAACAAATTAATCAATCAATCTGAAGAACTGCTTATTCGCAGTACATAAAGTTTCAATTAATGATTGCCAATCGACCTCTTCAATACAGATTAGTACCTATAGTGCAAATTTATTAAGTGCACTAGGTTAAGTTTAACTGGAAAAGTCTACTGGTTCTGGATAACTTTTTAAAAAAAATAGAACTAACAGATTCAAATAAACAACAAATATTTACAAGTAAGGCACCAGTAAGCTCAGTCAAATTTTTTAAAATCAACCATTACATAGAAATACTAGTCAAAACTTTAAACCCATATCTTTCGGTAAAGCCCATGAGATAATTATTCTTAAACAATATTTTAATTTACTTAAACCAGTCTGTACTAACCACTTCAATTAAAATTTCCAAATGTAAGAGAGACAGATAAATAAGATCCGATAGGATGTTTGTTTCTTTGTTTCAATGTACTGTTTTAATTTGTCGGTGATGGGTTACCAGTGCTTAATTTTATTTAAGGATTAATTTAGAGTCAGTGATGATCGACTAACATTATGCTTATTTTTCAACTATGGGTTGATGCCGTGCTGCCTTAGTAACAAGAGATGTTTACAAGTATTATAATAAGTTATAGCAAAGAAATTGCAATAAATTAAGAGTAATAGTGTTCAACTAGAAACAATGGGTTATGCTGTTTACATACCTGTGCGTGGCTGGGCCAATGCCGGCACTACACCAGAGAAGAGCAAAAAACACACCACGAAGCACAACCACACTAAACACCGCGAGTTTCTCAAACTACTTTGATCTGTGTAAGACCTAGTGGGACAATATAATGGAGCTTGGCGAGAGAGTCGTGTCGAGGTGGGTGATTCGAGACAATGTGGTGCCGTGCTGAGGAAAGAGCACGTGGACCAGACTAGAGCTGACCAGCTGGGAGTGAGGGACGGCGAGAGAGACGGTGCTTGGTGGGCAGTAATGGGTGACCTTTGTAGCGAGTGGCATCTCGAATCCACAGTCCTCTCATGACTAAGCGTTGGCGTCACTCGGCCACTCTCATGGCAGAGTGCTTCGGTGACGGCATCACAGTGGTGATTTGCGGCCTCACTTCGAGAGCATGTGCTACACTTCGGGAGGAAGATGGTTTTTCCAGACAGAGGACACGCTGACGGCGTTTTCCAGAAAGAAGACATTCTTCTGGAATCGTCTTCGTTTGTTTCGAGAGCCACTTGGGGAGTGGTGGGTGGTAGGAAGGCAGAACTCCCCAAAGTGAGATTTGGAACCTTCTTAAATGTGGCATCGCGCTGGTGTCGTTGATGGAAATGATGATCGCACGGGCACTGCTCACTCGTCATCGAGGATTGAGTGCGGCACAAGAACTCGACCAACAGTGAATTGCCACACAGCCCACCAACCACTTGGCAACTCTTCTTGGAGACCAGCGAGGCTGTGATTGTGTCAGTCCAGCTGGGCCTCGCTGTGGGCATTGTGTCGACACGGCGGCGACAAGTGCTCCTGTGCTTGAGGCAACACTTAGCGCTGAGATCAATGACGCGCGCACGATGGCGTCAATGGCACTAGGTGACAGCACACGACCGATTCGAGGAGACCTGACACCACTTAGGTTGGTAACACTACTAAGTGACCGAACACAATGGTAATACCAGTCAAAAATACTATTCATTCACAGAAATTAGCTGATGAACTCTACACAGAGAAACTGGCAAACAAGAAAACCAACATGTATACAAAAATTATCGTCGTTTACGCTTTCTCATGCTGAACCAGTCTCGGCGCGTTGCCTTTGGGCTATGCAGAGAAAGTAAAAACACTCGCGAACTCGCCAGACCACAGTCTCATCGATGTCGATGACACATAATTCGCTTTTATGCAATTAAATGATGAGTTAACGAGTTACTCTAGAGCACTAGGTAAACTTATGAGACACAATGGTTTTCCAAGGCAAATTATATATTGTTGAAAACAATGGATGGATGAACGGCCAAGTTCTTGTCATCAAGGGTCTTCAAGAAGAGTTTCTAATACACACACACACCACGAGTGTTGCTCGTACCTCAGTTCACGAGTAACTGGCGCACCACTCGTAACCGACTATCTCTACCTACCGAATAGAAGAGAGAAAGAGAAAACGAGAGAGAAAGAGTGAGAGAGACTGAGGATAGAAAGAGTGAGAGAGTGATCGAGAGGCAACGTGCAACAGGTGTAGATTTGAACTACGCGCCACGCGCTGTGCTGAGAAGCGGTGTTTCTGTCCTACATGCCTCTGCCTCAAACTGGCCACAGGCGTATCGGGCAAACGAGTCGGTGGGATGATCGATCGCGAGATGCGGTGAAACGGCTTCGAGAAACGAGTCAAGACACCAAATCGAGATGAACTGCCGAAAGCGAAAGCTATACGACATGAGTGAAAGTGAAAGTGACAGACTGGTCGCCTGATTGAGGGTTACCGGGCAGGACACAGACTACTATAAAAGATCACAGATCGAGTTTTTTGGCCATCGACACCGACCCGAGGCGCTTCTTGCATATTTGTTTCGTCACCAATTTTGACTTTAGACACACTTTCCAAAAGTCTTCGGAAGTTAGAATGGGTTGTCAAAAATAAGATGTGAATGTCTTGAATGTGACAAGTGGTTGTGATTTCGCATGGTGGTCTGAGATTAGTTGGTGCAATTGGTCACTTGGCAGAACCGCAAATGAAGAAGACCGGTGTCGAGAGGTAATGATGACCGCTTTAATTGTAACTATGTTGTCAAACCAATAGACAGGATTTGGAAACTAAGCAAGCGTACTGCCATTAGCGATAATCATAAACAAACAAATGAAGAGACTCCTACCGAGTCGCGCGCTTTGATGAAACCGTGTTCGACACACGTACAATCAACAGAAACGGTCCAAGCTAGAGAATGAGAGAGATGGAAGAGAAAAGTTATAGACAAACCTACATTCAATTTGTGTGTGATTGGACTCGGTTAGTGCTAGCACTGACGCTCTCTGACACGGCGCTGGCGCCACCGCAATTGCACAAGGCGCCATCGTGGCCATTCGGTCAGAGACCCGCGTTGTGTGTCAGTTTCTGCACACCGTACTGTGTAGCTCGGTGCTTGTTGGCGCCACTTTCTCTCTCTTTCCCAAGATGTGACACACAAACACGATGCTGGCGGCATTGCACGCCACTACGTGCTCAGCAGCCACTCTCGGTCACCAGTTGGCACCTTTCCCCACTTGTCTGCCTGGAACCAAGTGTAGTGCAACAGAGCACGGATGTGCACCGAGTAGTGGCCACTGGTCACCCAGTACTATCTACAGCACCACCTCTGCTTTTCTGTTCAACTCCTTCTGTTCCTTTTTGATTGTCTTGGTATGAAACGAGACCTCCAAAAGTGTGTAATAAATGAACAAAAACAATGATGTAAAGTGGCACGGCAGTATATTGACTTGTGTTTTCAAATAAACCCGGAAATTTACTATACTGAACACAAACTAGAGTGTTGGAGTGTTAGTGCATTAAAGAGTTTGGAGTGGTCTACAAGGGCTAGTTGACTTCGATGATGGTCGACACCAATGAAACCGCTAACAATAGTGCATTGTGTTGACAAAAGATCACTGGTGCACCAGCCATCGGGTGATGTCGCGTGCACAGTTGGCCATGAACTTGAATCTCGTGTGACGCTTCTACAAAGTCACTATATAGTTGTCTGTCATGTGTCTCTGATTACGTCGAAACAGTACTAGAAAGGAAGGTACTAGAGAGTGGTTAAACTTGGTTAGAGCAATCCAAGAGCGATAACATTCCAAGTGTTTGTTATCACAGTTGTAGCCTATTTCCTACACCATAAGTCAATGTTGATTGCTTAATTGTCGGTTCATGATGAAACCTATTCATCTTCAGTTTGATTGAATTGATGTCAAACATAAACAGTTTATACATATGATGATTCACATAGTATAGGTAAAATCTTATTTATTGACAAGAGTATATAGCATTGAATCAAATGCAATCCGCACACCTCTCATCTATGTAATGGTTAAATTTTCATTATTTGATACACTGGACGCAATATAGTATTGTCATTTAGTGAAAAACAGACAAACGTTTGAAGGAATAAATAATCTGATGTATATAAAGAAAGACTAACAACACGTTTAGATCAAATAAGATTAATTGATGCAACTGGTCAGTGAAGAGGCATTGTTTGGTGGTTGCATTCCAGACAAGATGAGTGGTAATTCAATTAACGTTCTTGGCCATGAACATGAAATATATCAACCATTGCATTGCCTAGTGCCAGATATTAAATGCTTTCACCCAGTCGGATTCCACCACCGTCAATGGCACTGGGAGCTTCCTAATCCGCGCCAAACACTGTTGGTGTGGCTTTGTGTTTCAACATCATCGCTGATCGAGTGAATTGCACTCGGTGAATGACTACTGAAACGAAGAAGTTGTCATAGCGTGTTGCGATGGATCACTTTTTCGCATTGTTCCTATCTCGCGCCCAGTTGGAGAGTTGTGACCAATGGCTAGTGCACATTGATCAATGTGCCGAGACTGGACACAAAGACACTAAAGGTCATCTCACGATAGTGCCACTCTAAGCAACTCGCGAAAGAGACCACTGCGGGACATCTTGTTTTCTATAACATCATTATTTACTGACCAAACATCAAATACTTGACTTATGTACTTATATTTATAACTTATAAAATAATATATGTTGATAACATCAATACCATCGATTTTCTCGGCCCTCTCTCTTCCTCCAGGTTTCTATTAGAAACTTTCTAGATGTTACCGGAAAACATAGAAAAAGCAACTGCACACTAGGAGAGAAGAATCAGTTCAAATACACTCTCAGAAATGAAAATATTTAAACTTAAAATTAGGAACAAAATTAACTTTAAAGTTACATATTTAGAGGGCAGGCTTGATCTTATTCATGCAAGAGTCAAGATTGTTAAGAGTGTTAATAAAAGTAAACTTGTAAATAAGAACGTAGTCTGTGAATGACTGTTGATGTTAACATGTGACTGGGTGAAAGCATTAAATACATAGCAACTAGGATGAACTTGTTATGCGCTTAAGAATTGATCAGAGAACTGGTGTCAGTGAGAGATACTGGTTCCACCAACTTGGCATTGTATTGCTTACTAATTACTATCCAGTGTTGTTGAACTTGTGTTTATTTACAATAAGTCATTAATGCAATCTCTTCTGCTAGTTTACCTGATTTGCTCGAAACAAGATTCTCCGAGGGTAGTGGCACCCTAGCAACTAGATGCCATTCATAGTTGAAACCACCCGATTGGTAAGTACATTGGGTGATTGCATTGTAAATGAAAATAGTTTGGTACTATTGCATTCTTAGGTTGATTAGCTATAAAATATCTCTTTACCATCAATTTGACAAATTGGTTTCTTTTCTTTGAGCCACCTGACCAGTGTTGGCGCCATAAAACGCACAGTCTAGCCATGAAGTGACATGCCTGATCAGCATTCGTTGTGGCGCACTTTTTATGGATGGACTGTCCGGGCGGGTCGAAATTCCCACCGGCAGTGGTAGGAGACCGACTGTGCCTGAAGCTTGCCCAGTGCGCTCCACTCATTGCCGCATTCGCCATTGTCACCTCTCAGTGGTATCATCTTGATTATATGATAGGAACTTTTCGCTCATTGTCACCATTCACTTATCAACATGGTTAAGTTGTTTTATGTTTAAGCATTTTTGCAATAATTCTCATCACAGATGCAGCTTCAATATAAGCACTATGGCTACATTCCTTGCCAACCGCTCTGACGTTGGCTAGCGGTAGTCAGAGAAGCACGTGAAGAATTTTGTTGCTGATTCCTCATATTGCTTGACAGTGAAGAGCGTGAAAGTAACATGCCAGTGGCCAGCAATTATCTCTATTTATCTTCGCGGGTCGAATAGTGATAATTAGTTCAAATCAATTACTAACAGCTTGGATCAAATTTGAATTGCTAATTCAAAACTGGAAAATACCTGATTGGTCATTACACGGATATCTGGAAGAGTCCTGTGGAAGACTACCTGACCACTGGTGGCATTTTATTGAAAGTCACTGATACCAGATATCAGATTATACCTGATTTTCCATTATTTGAATTGTATTGTTTGAAAGAATTCCACGAATGCGCCATTGTGATCAACAAAGCACGTTGGGGTGTGAGTTGAGTTTCTTGCAGTGCTGCAACTGAGCACACCTAGCTAGATGGGTTGGCAACAAGAGGCCCCTGAGGTGAGGTGATGAGTGTGTGTGTTGGTGTGTTGCCAAGTCTACTTAGAGCACGCACGGGCGAGGTGTTGTGTCCACCACCCGAGTACAAGCGAAACGGTTAGCCCTCGCGCCTCACCACTAAACCACTAAACCGCGCTAGTTGTGTCTGGTGTTGATCACCAGTGTACACGCTAGTTGCATCACAGCTAAATGGTCGTCTGTGCTGAGTGGCGCCATCGTCATTTGCATTCAAACGAGTCTCTGCCGGGCAATTAACAATGTATTTCCACTCTTGCGCACCCCTCTCCTATGCACACTGTCTCAATAGTTGAGACTTTAAACTTGCACTAAGAATTAATTCTGATGGCATGTGGTATGCCAACTACAATATCCCGATATTGTCTGTGGCATGTCTTGAAAAGTGGTGACGCGGTGGATGATTGGTGATGTGTGTATTCAGTGCAATCATTGGTCTTTTTGATTGATCCCTGCATCGATCTTCCCAATCAAGCCTTAAATAGGCATCTCAACTACTCATGCACGCCGCATCATGCAGATGAACATGATGGCAAGCAGTGAGCCATTCTGCACACTGGTCACTTGCATGGTGATGCTTCGGTAGCCTTGAGCCACTCTAATCTCTTCTCTTCATGGTTTCTATGGGAGATAATTTGAAAATTGATTTATACGCTATCGGCTCCAGTGGGCACTACGATTGGTTCTTGTCGATTACATCACCAATCAAACAGTGATTAGTATGCCTAGAAAATGACAAAAACCACGGAGAGTAAGACTAGTAGCCCTGCAGGTGGATGCGCTTTGTTCATCTATAGTTATCAGATTAGATCCATCATTGATTAAGTTTCGAGTTGGAACTAGAAGAGTCAAGAACGATTAGTCTACCATGCCTATGCGATAGTAGGACACGCCCACCTCACTTTCAATTCAAACATAACTGAAATATACTGTTCAGAATTTATATTTAGTTAACAAGATTGTGGAGGTTTTATTTTTTTATATTTCGTCACAATATTAATGCTTGGCACTGTTTTTTCATGGATTAACTAATTAATTGATGCGCAAAGTTTGATAGATTATTTGGCAACTTCTTAATGCTTATATTTCTACTAATTATTAGTTTGTATGTGAACTAGCAAGTGCATTTGGTTGCCATCCTAATACTGAACTTTGGAGCAGTTTGGTGGTGTATTCGAGAAGTGATAATATAAATCAAACACAACTGGCGAATGGCAAGTGGAACAGTGGCCAGTGAACGCCACTTGACCGTGTCGCTTGTTCAGTGTCTCCGCGCCACTGGAGCGTTTTCATTAGTTTCGCCTGATTACACAGCGATTTCCGGCAAAATTCCAGATTGCCAAAAATCCTTCAAGTCATGATCATACAGCGAGACAATCGATGAGTGAAACCAATCGAGCGAAGTGAGCCGCCTTAGTTGCTAGTGCAATGGCGTGTATGAGCCATTGGATTATTACTACAGTAGCTTATCCCTCGAATATCAATGTCAGCTTGGTATCCAGTCATGGATGAGGCAAGCAGTGACTACTGTTTTTTTACTCCAAACTGTAGCCACAAATGTTTGTGAATGAATCTGAGAGACATCTTTATACGTCACGATCAATTAATTATTCTTCCATCGATTGATTGCCACTGCAACCGTTATTATTAATTGTTGTTAGGCATCTTTAGCACGTTGATCTTATCGGTACCTTGTTGCACCTTTCTCAGATTGGTCGCTTTATTGGCGATTTATTAGCAACAATACGATCAGGCTCAATATCAAGGGTTTCCCGTGATTGCGTTTAGCTTTCTTAGAAGCAAAGTGCTCGATGGCACTGACTAACCGGAAAGTCCGGCCACTTCTCACTTGCCAATCACTGCAACCCCGCTGCCCACCCGACACGGTACCGATCACCCGACTTGGATCTGCAAAGCACGTGTTGGAGTATACTTCCGAATCGAGTTAATCTGTAATTCCCAGCTGAAGAGGCAATCATTGCCCACCAATCTAACCACTCTTTGTTGTCTACCCATTGTAATGAGTGATAATTACCTTTTCTAATCAACCACCACAAACTTCCTGTCCAAGAAAGCCAATCTGACAGAGGGTGTAATCAAATTGGTCATTGGTAGACATACTACACAACTGCTTGTATTTGAGAGGTTGACAGCTATCCTGATGATATGCAAATGGGTGTAATATTTAACTGAGGTGTAAAAGCACCTGACTGGACAGTGATTGCATTAATTGAAGGCTACCGTTTGCTACTATGTGATCTAGAAAGAAGGCAATAGTGAGCACAAAAAGAAAGTCAAGTGGACATCAAGCACTAGTGTACACTCGAATCACGCAAACCGTGGTAATGAAATACATTCAGCATACATTTTTGTTGCGTTATATGAGATTAGTAGTTTGTGTATAGTATGTTAGCAGTATTTTGATCTAATCTTGGTAAAAATTAAGGTTTATGGGTAGATGATGAGTCGACCAATCAATGTCTCTCAACTCATGATGTAGATGTCGCTCACTACTTTGAATATTACGCTCACAAGTTTTGATTTTTATGCTCTTATTGCAATAATATTTATTTTATAAATGTCTATTATTAATTATTAAACTATAAAATAAAATAAATTGGAAAACATGTTGGTTATGTAAGCGGAAACCAGTATTGAAACCTTGGGCTTTCATTGTTGGATAAATTCTATTTATTTGAGTTCGCTAATGTACTCGGTGCTAATCGATGAAAGGAATTGATTGGTTGTGAGTATCTGTGTGAACGTGTCGATTGTGTCTGGAAAATAAATAGTAATTTCGAGTGGACTTATCGATGAAACGACTCGGTGAAAAGTGATGGACAAGTCACATCCCCGCCACTGCATCTCGAAACGACAGACACAATCTAGAATTTGGATTTACCGCCGCATGAAGGAGCTGTAATTTCGAGCACTTACAAACACTGACTCAGCCCGCCCTGCTAGCTGTAGTGCGGCGACGATGGAAGGTGCCACTGCTACTTTTAATTGCTTGTCTCTATCCCAATACGACTTTTTGCTTGATTGAAGGTTATCGATGCTTGAGGAGGTAAGTGATGCGTCAGCGCGCGCTAACTATGCCAAAAATGTCCACTACACTAGTGGACTATTCGCCGGTGGTGGTCAGTGGAGGACGGCCAATTCTGTCATTACTTCGTGGGTAGTGCTGCCAACTGCTATTTCAGCAGCCACAGTGAACAGTTAGAAGTAGTCTCGATTACACCTTCACCAACAGTTGCACTAATTCAATTGTTTTGAAAGCAAACAATTGAATTACTTAATCATTGAAATTGACCTACAGCGAGTTTGACATGTCCTTAGTCGGCACGTGTTGACCGACTTTGTTTTTCACCATTTTGTTTGGTTTCACCAGAATTGCAAAGAATTACGCCAGTAACTGCAGGTCTACAATTAGTGACGGAGCTCATTAGTAGCAGGTTCGAGCAAGTCATTGTCTCTTATTATCGATGGTGGATTGGATAGTATTGGATTAAAAGCGCAGTACCATCTTGTTTTTTACATTGAGCCTGCTTAACGAACAGCACAGGTAGGTGCTAACAGGAGTGATTGCTATAATGGAGCAGGCGCATGATACAATCACTGCGCTTGCCCGCCTCTTCAATGACAACTGGCTTACTTTGAGGGCTGTCTGTTTGCTTAGAGGAGGCAGGTATTAATTGATAAGTATTACAATTATTAATAACTGCAATTAATAGTCACAACACTGGTTGGTTGGTTGCAGTCCAGATTGCGGTTTCCAATTAACAATACTTGAGACTTAGTCCTTGAGCTAGTGTACTTTACTTTGTTTCAAAGTTATGTTTTGATAGCAGCACTACTAGCGACATGGCACTGGTTAGTGTGGTTTGGTTTGCACTAGCAAAATTTTTCCAAGGTCGAACCGATGGGTTCTTAACCAGCTAATTGGAATCAGGGACATGCAGAGAGGCGGAACAAAACTAACTAATACCAGTGAGGCATCATGTACAAATTACAAATGAAAGTTACAAGCTAGTTTGCTAGACATGGAAGGTTAAACCGAGATGCCTTGTGAATGAACCTGGCTCACTCTTTGCCCGATGTTCGACAAGTTGAATAGATCACTGCTGATACTAGAACAACTCAACTAGAACAATGGCAATGTCGAGTGAGTCGCGCTAGTGCACTCCACTTGAGTGTTGGTGCCAGTGCTGGTGGTCACTATGTAAATGCTTGTAATTGGTCCGATCCGCATTTAGCTGGCACCAACAGGCTCTAATTGCACTAATTCAATTTGACCACAATACCACCTTTGGCGCGCACTGATCATTGCATCTAATTTGCATTCGCGCGTGGTACCACGTTTGATCAAGCAATCATCTGACCATAGATCACGATGAGAGACCTGCTCTTAAATCAATAATGATGTCTATGGCGCAATGCTTAGCTCGCATTGCACTCGAAGAGGTCAATCAATTAAAAGTTAATCATAAGATTGAGACGACAGGTAGCATCTAACCAATCACTTTCCTTTTATTTCTTAACCCTCGTAGGCACTAAGCAAGTAAAGTGAAGTAAAAGTGTTCCATGAGTCCAACACTCGAGGGTTACCTCGCTGGTTTGATTAATTGCGCTTGTTATTAGCGCGCATATTCTATGCTAATGGGTTTGGCGCTTTTCTATTGTTTTGGGACGCCACAACGCTCACACGCGAGTCTGATTTGAATTCTCACACATTTAGTGGCAAATCAGTTGCAATAGTGTCCGAAAGTGCTTGGCCAGTGTCGATTCAAGTAATTGTTACTGACCGCGTCACGCTCAAGTCAATCAGACAGGGCTCATCAAGAAACAAAACGTACTACCACACGCAACACACTTGGAAAAATACTCAAATGGCACGCGTAAAAACCATGTGAGTCAGGGACAAGAATATTGGTTGAACACGGTGGCTTATTTGTTTCACTAGTTTGCAACATGGTTCTAAACTAACCGTACATGTTTTAAATGTAAGCTATGTAGACTCTAAGATGGTGTCGTATTAACTTATTATCTAAAGATAAGTCGATGAGTGATGATTAATGATGAATTTCAGACACGACCGATTCGAAACTGTATGTCTTGAGACTGCCACTCGTCAAGTCCTTTAATTGTTCTGGACAGTGACGATTGGCGAACACAATGCCTCCGACACAGACGCTTGTTGCTAAGAGGTATTCAAGCGGGACTCGACCAGGGTACCGGCCGGTGCACCACCCAAACTCATCCTTCCTCTTGCCCCAGCTAGTTTTAGCAGCACAAGTGAGTATTCGACTATTTGCATCATCATACCGCTATATGATTACCAAATCGTTAGATCGTGAGCCTTGCGGCCCTGAAATTGCTTCTCAATAGACGTTGGGGCGCGCGAGCTGTCCGGGACAACCACCAATTAGCAACTAATCGTCTCTGGTTTGCCCTGGCCACTCTTTATTCATCACCTCGGCTTGATTAGTCCGCGTTGGGTGATTTATATGCCTCAACTCAATTGCCTCATTTGCAGGTGGTGGGCACTACACACAGAAAGCGTGTCAAAATTTTAACCTAAACGGGCAAGTGATTTCAAAACAGGTCAAACTCAAATGTTACAGCTTTTAAGCACGGTTCAAAATTTTGCTCATTTAGGTTAAAATTTAGGCTTATTTTGAAATCACTTGCCCGTTTGGGTTAAAATTTTGAAAAGCGTTCGCTGTGTGTACAGATGTAGTGACTGTGAGCCTCCTGCTTCCATCTGTCTGTCGGCTTTGCACCTCTACCTCCTACTCGTCTCGTCAGATGGCGCTCTCGGTTCCAATCAACACATGCATGGTATTCTCTCCAAATATTAAATCGAAAATGTACACTCAATGAAAGGAGGAAAGGTACGCTTAATTTAAGCCTTAAAGTACACTATAACTTTAGAATCAACACAAGGTTGTTTTTAGGTGTGGGTGAAAATTGTTCTAAAGCACTTCTTAAGTTAACTAGAGCTCTAGTTTTTAGCTAAGAGCTACCATAGTTTATGAAAGTTACAGGCAACACTCCACAATCGAACTGTTCCAAAAAAGACCTTTATTGTAAATCGCCAAAAATCGAACGCTTTAAGCCTGGCCATATCTCAAAAAGGTACTGCCAAAGGTAGAGAAAATTTTTATCGTTTCTAGAGTGTTGCCTGTAACATGTAAATTTTTTACCCTTACTCACTAAATCAACTCAGAATTTGTAATTACTAATTAGTGAGTGTGGGTGAAAATTGTTCTAATTTTAATTCAAACATTTTATAATATCTTATTGAATCGACGATGAACAATCAATGAGAGAAAAAAATTATAAAAGAGCAATATAACTCCCACTGTACGTTCAAACTAGTGAGATATCAAGAATGAATTGACATGGTCGATGGGAGTCACTCAGCAAGTGCAAATCTCTGCAACTTGCTCAGTTCCGGTGAGAGCATGCGATTGGGTCTGGCAATGCTTGACGCAGTGTTTCATTGTTGCACTCTTTGTTGGTGTCACCCAATGCTGCTGCGTCAATTTCAGCGATGGGCTGTCATGAGCACGAATGTTATCACGTCTCTTCAAACATAATAACATGTACACACAGATTTTGTTTAGTAAAATGCGTCAACAATTTGATGGTTTAAGTTTGTTTCACTTTTATTTTCTTATAATTATGTTACATTATTTCAGTTCATCAATACGAATGTAAGACGAGTTTTACGTTTGAAATAAACTATACTGATAATATGTTGAACTATATCAGACTATGCCTAGTGGTGAAAGTGATGATAGAATTACTATTTTTAAAAATGTCCTTGTTTGCAAGAATCAGCTATATTGGTTTAAATTAAACTTTAATTAAAACTATGGCTTTAAACTTAACTAGCATTTTTGTTCGGGAAATTTCTCATACACTAGTTTGTGTTGCGACCAATTTCAAGACCAGTAACACAAATCAAATGCATGAGAAAGTTTCCGAACAAAAATGCTGGTTAAGTTTAGAGCTATATAAAAACAAATTCCTGGATTGATAGATTCGGGGAGAATGGATCTCTCTCTCTCTCTCTCTCTCTCTCTCTCTCTTGGTATCTCACTGCTGTTGTTGTGCCCAATCACTACTTAATTCTTTCCCTCTCTTTGGCCATCACCATTTTGTCTTGAGGCATAGTATCTATACTTCCCGATGATATTGATCTAAAGCATAATTTAGTAAACGGTGACCAATGTTTTCCATTTACAAGCAAAAAGTGCTATAAGGCAAATGGAATAATTTCGGCAACACACAACGTCGTTAAGCTTGGGTGGACAAAGTGAATGAGATCTTATTTTTGCACATCTACCTGTTGAGCTAAGAACTGTCGAGTCTAATTTGTCAAGGAAGAGAGTGACCAGTGGCAGAAGCACGGGACTCCCAATAAGAAAAACATTGAATGAATTGGTGGGTTATTTGTTATTCTCACTAAAGCCTGGCGCACAAGCTTGTGGTAACTCCCTAACTATCCATTGCCTGTCACCAATCAGGCATGGAGGCGAGTAATTTAAATGTGAAGGTCGAAGGATGCGAATATAACTTGTGCGGCGTTCCAGGCAGTCCGGGAATGGCTGTGTGGCCATTAACAGACACTCTAGTAGCGCAACCACAACCGCGCTTCTCTCCTTTTCACTTAGTGCTTTGTGAGAGAAGTTGCAGTAAGGAGAGACGAGACGCTGAGCCCGTAACTAAACTCATAAGTTGGTGCATTTTTGTAATCGAGTTACTTGTGGCTGGCGTAACTTAGCTTAGCAGAGTGAACCATGTGACGCCATCACCGTATCGTATGCTACTCACCTGGGGGTTCCACTATTGCATTGGTTCCAACATCGAGGTTATTGGTGGCATTAGCTACTCGCACTATTAGATAAAGTTTGTTACTTACGTTTGGTTTGTTGCTGAAGCTATTATTGCACGATCAATCAATTTCTCTGTTGACTGGAGTAAATGTTAACTTTTATTATTTTAAACATGTGTTATATATAATTTACATTTTTGGCCAACTGCGTGCAGTACATTATTTGTTCTCTGGTTTAAACGATTTAAAATAATGGCTGACGTAGTACTCGATTAGCAGTGGGGCCATGTGTTGGCGTGCCCCACATGACAATGTGGTGCTGACCATTGCGCTGTGTTTACAATAGAGCCACTAGCTGTGTTGCAGTTGTGTCTATCAATCGATTGGAGACACTTGAATGGACTCAATTCAATGTCAAGGTGTCGAGCGGTATTCACCAGTTAGTGGCAGCAAAGGGTTTTACTGCAATCACTGTTGGTCACTTCCGTGCCACCATCGAGACCGCCAACAAGCATCTCATTTGAATATGTTGTAGTCCTGACCCTGATCTCGAGTTCCACTTGTTGAGTTTCACTGTCAGTGTCAAGAGCTACCGTCGCCGGTGGCATAATTGGAAGTGATCATCCAGCACCCAAGGAAGGTGGTTGGCTTTGGCGAAATAGCAACAGCAACCAGTACTATTGTGAATCGGGCGTCAAGGTAATCGGCATACGCTCACTTGCACTACTCAGCTTGGCAGACGTGGAGATAATAGCGCCGGTGGCGAGTAGGAGGAGGTGTCCGGCACTGCTGATCGTAGTTAGCATGTCAGCCGCCAACTACAGGAGGGAGTTGCCCACTCAGCCACACTGCCAAGACACTTCAACTCTTTATGACAGCAGGGTAGCGTGGTGAAGATAGACCGAAGCCGATCGGACAGTCGACAAGCACCGTGGCCGGCAGTGAGAGTGACAAGCGCACTGCTTGGAGCACGCTCACCGCACCAGGTGAGGTACTTTTGTCAAGTGTTCTTTTCTATCCGATACTAAATCGCTCTCAATGTTCTCTCCCTCTCTTTCTCTCTTACTGTGAATCTTTCTACTACTGGTGTGTCATGTTGAGTCCAGACTTGTTGGTGGTTACTGGCCAGCACATACTTCCTCGCCGAACACTGCCCGCCTGAGCATCAGTCTGTGCATGTGTGTGTTTAACTGGATTTGCCACAGTCCAAGCACGAGCTGCTTGCCAGAGCAGTGCACTTCCAGTGATGCGATAAGGAAGCAATCAGGAAGATACAAAACGAAGATGATTTGAAAGTTAGTCGTCAGTTGTGAGCATTACCGTTCGACCCATAGATTGAATTGGTGACTACTCGACACTACGATCTGAAAGGACCAACACTGCTACTTGCCTACTGAATTCTGACTGTCACAAACCATCATCGGACCAACGTCACCCATCGACCGATTCACTCTACTCCGCCCTTGTCAAACTTACTGGGCCATTGATTGGCACTGAGCCACCATTGCTATTATCACCAAAGTGCATTGGTTGACGATCAAAATATTCAAATGTAACAAACGTTTGACTCCTAATTGAACTCTTTGGCCTTAGTGATTGACATCAAACTCGCATTAGTCGCGCTACATCGTTTGATATTCGCTCCCAATATCGTCAGAGCACCTAATGACAAAGTTTTATTTTAAATTAGAAAAAACATTTTAGAAATAAATTTGTTCCAATCTACAGAACGTAAGTAGACATTTTCGTTTCATTATTTAAAAATTCTCTTGACGTTGAGCTTTTTATTAATTTAGCTTATAAAGCAGAATGTTTATGTGATGCTGGTCTGTAGAAACAAATTAATTTTTGCAGAATTTAGTTATTACTAGTTTACATTAATTTTCTATGCTTCGAATAAGTAGGAACAAATAATCACAAAGAAAATTTCTTGCAAAACGTTACTTTGATAATGTTTTTAGCAAAGAAACTTCCCAGAACTCCCCCATGTAAGTAAACAGGGCTGATTTTTTCTGTGATGTCTTGATTAAGATTTGTTTAATTTAATTTAATCAATCATGACGTTTGATTTTATATAAATAATGGGGTATAGTTTGTGCAAGAGATATTCAATTTATTAATTGAATGTGAATTGATGTGACATAACTACAGGAAATATGACTTATATTTTCAGGGCCAGTTGCACTTAATAAAATAATACTACTCAGATTTCTGGCTGATTTCCCTTGTTAAATGGCCTGCTTGGTCAGCGTTAATAATTGTTTTGAAAATGTTTCTAATGACAATTGTTCAAAGTTTCTAGTTTTCCACTGTGTAGGTATAAGATTTTTTTTGAGTTGCAAGTAATCATTCAATACGGCATTCAACTCATTAGTGATGACGTCAACTAATGAAGAGATCGGAATGTTGTTGAGAATCGAAACTTAACCAATGATCGATAGCAAGTTCGCCTAACTGTATTCTAGTGTTTTTGTAGGTAGCTTCATAATGAGAGAACCAGGAAGCAAGCACCAAGCAAACTGGTTTGCGTTTTGGTGGCCAAGGCGAACATAACTGTTTGCAGTGGTGCCGGCAATGTGTCGATCTTCGGTATCACGCTCGTTTCTGCTTTTGATCTCACTGAGGCCTCATGTACTGGGCAGTGCTGGGTGGCCGGCGCAGCACATCTTCCTGCGCCACACTCGATTTCGCCGCTCAGTACTTTCACGCAGTTCTCGGTCATTCCACCTTGCTGATAGTGATGCGATTCGCGCGCTTTTTACTATGCACCAAGCACTTTCTTCGTTAACCCCTTAGTAGCCTCGCTTGACCTCGCTCGACAGTGTAAACAACCATATAAATCTGCCTTGACACCTCCCGCGCTTCGAGGTGTGCCACTCGCCAGCCAACGAGAAGTCTGGCTTGCTTGAGCATAAAAATAGAAATTGCGAAGCAAGTTAGCGGAATTTGTGTATATCAACTGATCTGATTGTTGATAAGCTATAAAATGTATCGAAATATACAAGAACGGGAGGGAATTCCAGTTCAACACCTTGGTCGTCGACCTGTCATACTAGTGGCAAGTTTGTTTGTGTTATCCACTCAATATGGGTCATTCAAGGGTATCGAAAGTGTTGGTGTGCAAGTGTTGAGTGCGAGGTGTAATATCGTTCGCTTGTTGGTTGGGTTTGAGTTGGAAGTCACACTGGCAGTCATTTAAAGCAATCCAGTTTTCGTACACTTAAATGGCCAATGACATCTAAATGAGTCTGTTCTGATATCATACCTACTCAAAGAGTTCATTACTCAAGGAGTTGTGTGGTGCCATCCAGTTCAAACTAATTCAAATCCACTCGATGCTTTTGCTTTACTATAATTTTTTATAGAAAAATCAAATCACTGGTGACGAGTGATGCGCGATGATGAATCATTTAGGAGGATTACATATCCGCTGGGTACATCAAGCGGTTGATGCATACGAAGGCTTATATGAGGTCAATGAGTCCAAGAGTTAGCTTGTTTCTTATATTTTCACTTTATTAATTTGCTTTCCTGTGAAAGGCGTGACGTTCAGACAGAAAGTATTAATTGTTTAAATCCGAACGCCACTATTCTTGTTGGTCGGGGTTTTCAAAGTTATTCTCGTTAAGGTGACTTGAAGTTACCGTTTTAAATAAAAAATTATGCTATTCGCATTACTTCTGCCTGGACATCATTAGTGCAAGACAGGGCGCGATTCAGTTTAATTAAAGAATTTGCTTAGGGTCGACGACTGGTGTTGGCAGTGGAAAGCGCTTGGTAGCGATTGGGCCCGCGGAGATGCGGCGCACCACTGATGGCGTCATTAGACGACTCGCATTTGCGTTTGGCAATCATCAATACTAATTAAAGCACAGAATCGTATTCGCCTAGCGCATTAGTCTGATGTGAATTTGAATTTTAGTCTTTATAGAGGGTCAGCGATAAAGCCATGTGAGATGTAGCTTATTAGAAGCTCGTCGGAGCACTATGGCAACCGAATCAAAACGAGCGAATAGACTTGAACCACTGTGACCCAAGCAGACCGATCGCTCTTGGCCCTAGTCGAATTAGAATTTTAAATCAATCTTGAAATGGTGCCTTACTGTGGTGCCAGTGCAACCACAAGCAGGCGTCTGGTTGGACACCAATGACGATGATGCCCACTGACAGGAGGGCAGTGTAATCGATTCCACTGTTTTGTGTTGTCCTATTGCCATACTCACTCTCTGGCAAATCCTACCAACAAATTACTTTCACTGCTGCAAATATGGAAATTCTTCACAGTGGTTTTCGCCTATTGCATTTTGATTGCTTCCGATCGATCGATTGGATTTGACTATTGTATACGAATACTACTTGCTTTTTGTTGATAGTTTTATTAAAATTTGAGGTCAATTAGTGTAGGAGGCTAGTAGTTTAGAGTAGATACGAAATACGAAAGAAAACTCGAATCATGCACCACAGCAGATGCCATCTGTGGAAATCCCTCAAAGAGTGATTATTGCTCGGAATCGCGCAGGTTTGATCTGAAATATTATCGTCGAATTCCATAGTTTGTCTCGAATACAACTTCACTCAACATCTCGGTGATTAATGTTTTTTAAGATGCGATATATGATATCCTCTGTATATTTTACCAGTTTTGTAACAGATGGCGCCACTTTGTCCGACAATGTGTTTATTGCATTCGAGTTAAATTTTCTGTCAAAAAACCCACTATCTTTATATGCCTTCACTGTCAATGATTTTGCCGTTTGTAATTTTCCATTGTTGATCTTTGGTGATATCTCTGTATTTATTTAATCAAATTTTTCATGCGTTTGCTTTTGAATTCATCTGTCTGTCAGTGTTGTTTGGATGGCCTCTAGAAGAGACTTGTCGAGTGGATTGGTCGATCTGTCCAATTGAAAGCAAGTCGTGTTTGCGTGGTGGTTGTACTTTAATTCTCGGCTCTAGCGCGGTCACTCTGGGCTAGAGCGAGTTGAAGGCTTGCTCGCAAACATGGCATCGAATGGCACCCGAGAGCATGGCAAACCATTGTGAATGTCAAGCCACCATGACAGAGCAATTTGAGACTTTTCCGATCTGCCTGTCTGGCGCGCTCACATGTTTTCCCTTTGGTTCGATATTTGTTTTGGCCTGGCCTATACCCGCATGGAAGCCAACTAAGCAAGCCATTTACATGAGGCTAGCTTGATCGTCCAAGACAAACAGAGACTTTAGCAGGACGAGTATGGCCTTGTATGGTAACAGCTACAGGGAGAGAGAGAGAAAGAGAGGGAAAACATGCGGCCTGGGTGCATCAGCCAGCCGTGGCGACGGAAGAAGAGAGAGAGAGTGCCGTTACCAAGACGGTACCAAGTGCACACTCGTCCAGCACATTAGCTCACACAACCACCACCATCATGCCAGTGCCTCTGCTGCCGAGATTGCACTAATTTATTCCGGTAAATAAATGAAATTTAATTCTACTCCTGTTTCGTTCTCCTCCCCCTCAGAACCATGCCCTTCTTCTCACTCACTTTCCACTATGGCTCAATATGCTTTTGCACGAGAGATTTACTGTTTTTGATTCACTCATCTAATTCGGAACTGAATAAAGGTTTCGATAGAATTGAATGATTAAGAGCAAGAAGTAGAAGAATAAATTAGTGTAATCAGAAAACAAGGAAGCGCACACATGAGCAATCGAATGGAGACATTCACCGACACCGCCACCCAACAATAATGATCAAATTGGTAATGATAATGAACTCAAGCTACCAGAGGAGACGACAAACAACAAGCAAGCACAGGAAACGAGGGCATGCCGTGGGTGGTGCGCTACCGTCCGTTACCTTCTTCCAGTGACGGCCACCAAGGCAATTAGTGAGTGGCACATCGCTTTCGATGATGCACGCGCCATCAGTGCTATTGAACCATCATCATTGACTTGTCGCACAGACAAATAACTCTGTCGGCCAGCAAGCCAAAGGCACTGTCACAAGCACCACGCTCAATGTTTGCTTTGATCTATCACATCAAGTCCATTTTGAGGTGGCATGCAAACTTCCACTTGGTGCTTTGAATCCATGATAAGTTTAATATCTTGCGTCTTCTTTTATTTTGCTAACTAGTGGAAATTTTTCAACTATGACGTTCGCTTGATTAAAACGTTCAATTATTCAAACTGTTGAAACTATAACTATAATTATAGATTGATATTTGTTGATAAGAGTGAAATACTTTTTAATATTGAAAAATGCCATATTGCTTTGAAAAAATATTTCTAATGATAATAACGTTTCAACAGAAAATATTTTCAAGAAAGTTTCCAAGAATTTTACTACACTATAGGAAAGTTGCATTAACAGCTTTGTTCGAGCTACATAGCCGTGATGAATTGAAAGATCCCGTTACTCTATTACTGGTTTTTTGTTAGTGGAAATTCACTCTCTCTCTCTTTCTCTCTCTCTCTCTCTCTTTTCCTTTCTCTGGATTGCGTGCCAAGCGCTCACCGATGGAGTAGAAACCGAGAGCGACAGCCATTGCGAGCGGGTTTTGTTTGATCAGCCTTTTGGATGGCTGTCTGTCGAGTTGAGAGAAGCTAAGTAAACTGAGTGAGTTGATTATGGCCAGATAGAAGAGGGAGAAAGGAAAGGCCGGGAGAGAGAGGGAATTGCTGTCTGCGGTGAGACTGTCACCCGAGTACAATATTGTCTGGTTGAGTCGGTTTGGCTCGGTGGAAGCAGCGGTTATTATCGATATGAAACGATGACATTAGACCGAATTGAAACGGGAATGATCGCTCCACTGTGTTTCTATAAGATGGCAAGCCTAGCAAACGACAAACGCGAGAGGTGCCGAAGATGAGTGTAAATATTTTAGAAAATCATTTAGACAAACATTATTTACTTAGCCAATTGTCAGGCGTTGATGACGGCAAGGAGTGCCTCTTGGAGTGTGATGGGTTAATTTGTCTAGCTTACACGACATATCGTCTGATGAGGTGGGTGAGATGAGCAAAATTGGTTGCTAGAGACCGAGTTGAACTTGGTGACCGAAGCTAGGACCAAGAACTAGTTCTGCTGTGGACGAGCTAAACCATAGAGCATTGAAAGTAGTGATGGGAGGCAAAGAATCGAGCCATGCAATGGATCACTGAGACATGGCACGTCACCCGGACAATGCTAACCGATCAATCAAATACACAGTCTTGACTACAAACTTGCTCGCGTTCGATACTAACACTTGCACACCAATTGATTCCTCTTGAACGAACATTCTGTTTAGGTTGCTACACTAAACTTTTTTGGTGATGTCATTTATTTTTAAACTCTCAACGCAATCGACACGCTTATTGTTTCTAACCCTCTTTACAAAGATGAAGTTCACTCTGGCGAAGTATTTCAAGATTTTCTTAAATGATCGTGAAGTAGCCGATTTGATTTGTTTCTTTAACAACTCATTGGTTAAGTTGGTCATGATTCAGGGAAAACATTGTTCTCTTGGTCAAACTAAGCCTAGTGTTTTAGAGATAGCTTTGACCTTAACGTTTACTTTGTGATTAAATAATGTGTTTTTTGTTTGACTTGGATTTACAAATAGTCACCGATTAAATAAACCAAAGTATTGGTCACTGCTCAGTCAATGTATTTTATCAGAACAAATTTAGCTTTGACAATGGGAACAAGACAGTGTTTAGAACAATTCAATTCAGTCGATAGGAAGACAAGCTCTGCCGATGCAATCGATTCTGATTTTATTCGTAACTTTTGAAGGTGTTGGTGACAAGCTATCACTAGGCAAAAATTGTCTGGATCGATGAGCGAAAAAAGAACGATTGACACTTCTAAGCCAAATTATTACGCCTTCAATGGCATTTAAAGTTGTGGGAGTGGTTCTCAGCCTGACAGGTTGAGATTGCTTCATTGGCCAAGGCTTTGGTTGAATTCGTTCTCAATGTTCGATAGCTGTCAACCTAATTTCAATACACAATTCGAGCGATTCTATGCCAACTTGGTGTGAAACCAGACAAAACATGTGCGGTCCAGTCGTGTTTGCCTCAACCAAGTGTTTTGCGAGAACAACTCCAAATGGTCATCAAGCACTGGAAATATAGTACCTAGACTAGAAGCGATTGAAATAGAGCAAAGAGAAGGCATTGAGCTTCTAGCTGTCAATTAATTCACTCTGTTCTCTAAGGCTTGCAATAGAACCAATCAACCAGACTACCGCACAGTCTCCCAGTGGCTTCGCTGTCTCCTCCCTCACAAAGCCTCTCCAAATTGCCGTTCATTTTGGCGTGATATATTATTTTGCCACTGTTCTGTTTTGCAATGAAAGAGATTATCACTTTAACTTAATAAACTCTCCTGCCGAGCAGAATGTGTTCAATCCAATCACAACACGTTGGCCATTTGGAACGAGGCGCGATGTTGCCAGTTTTGCGGAGACAATAAGCAAATGGGTGGTGAGTGGAGCAGTAGCAGTGAAGTTGGCGCACGAGTTGGTGCCATAATTTGTGCAAGTAAATGCCACCAGTGGGCCAATGGGTGCGCGTGGCACTCAGCTGGAATCAAAATGAACCTCTCACAATCCACCCATGTGCCGGGCGCGGCCAGTTGATCTGTAATTGAAACAAAATTAGCAAAATTGAAAAGCCATTGAAAAGTAAATTGTTCGGAACATAATTTGCCTCCTTTGCTTGCGCCTACCCTGATTGGAAACGTGTGCAAACATCGCTGCCACATCAGGCAGACAAACTGCGTGCCTTTTAGTGTCGATGGGAGACAGGGAAAGTGAAGAGCTAGCGACAAAACAGAAATCTCAACGCTTAGTCCGACGTGAGCTGAAAGTACGATGACACGCGGTGGCCAGTGTGATGGGTGAGCAGCGAGACCAAGCACCGAGATGAAACTTTGCTTTGGTTCACTGCTGTTTAGCATTGGCGTCCAGCTTGTGTGGCATGGAGACACCCAGTGGTGATGCTGCTCATCATAATGCTGATTCTGATGATGGTGGTGGTGGTTGGTTGGTCATCATTGTGCGTGCCACTTCACTCAGATCTATCACTCCTCGTCGCGGCAGTGTTGATTTTCATTTTGCTCTCTGCAACATAGTGGCACTAGATTGTACCCTGCATGTCACACTTGGTAATCCAATTGTCGCTGACTAATGTCGATTTAAATGGTCCTGGTGATATCTTAGTTGGTGCGTCAGTAGACACATGCCCGAGTGGATCGCCAAAGTGACCCGTCGAATAATTAGACTTGGCACTCGCTTGCCGCTGCTTTCAACGTGCCACTGATCACTGGAGTGATTGGAGTTAATTTAAAAATCGAATCAGCCCAAGAGGAAAGAAGAAAGCGGTGGTAGAAGCGATGGTCAGTTTAAAGTAGTCCCAGCACACCGAACCGATTCCTCTCGTTGGTTTCTAGATAAACAGACGAGAGGAGAATTGCTGATTAGACTCAAGCAGATGACCAATGTAAACAAACACACTTTGCTGACCCATTGAATGAGTGGTTTGAACAGATGAGCTCTGACCTAAGCTCACACTTCTTTTGCTTCAGAGAGCTTCTAACCTGTCGAGAGATCAGTTTTCAATTGATCACTTGTCTCTACTGCTGACACCCAACTTTGCAATTCAATTAATCAACTTTGTTAAACTCTAATTTGAATTGACTTAATTCGAGTTTACTATTACTTGGAAACTAATGCATTGTTAGCCAGATAAAGGTAGAGAGGTGGTCCTTGATGGCATGCACTTAAGGTTAACTAGGTGAAATTTAATTAATAGTGCTTGGTGGAAATTCTAGGTCCTACTAAAGTCATTGCACGTGTGCTAGTAAAGTCAACCTTGTCTGGGGCTTAAGTCTAGCGCTCTGCAAAGAATCACTTGTAATCCAGGAGCGGCCATACGTTTGCTAGCTCAACTCGGCCTGGCTTGGCCCACGCTGACATCTTCACTGCACTGCATTGCATGGCTACTAAACAATGGCATTGGCCATTGCCAAGAATGCAGTGGCGTGTCGCACAATGAAATCATTTTGTTAAGCACTGGACAATTTAATTACCGCTGGTCGGTTGTGAAGGGCAAATTGCAAGCTTTATATTCAGGAAAAGGGCAATAACTTGGCCAGATGAAAGTAAAATGGAGACAGTGTGTGGGTCAAGCCAAGCGTCATGGCCAGACTCTGTCAGACTGATTATAGTTTAACTTTACCTAAGAATAAGTCTTCATATAAAAGATGACTCAAAAAATCAATCACAAGTTTGGTGTTGAACGCAAAACAACATTCCACACGAACTTGTGATAATTGAATTAAGCATCTCATAGCAAGCAGTTCTGGCCAGACTGGTTACAATTAGAAACCGAGTTAGTTGAAGGTTTTATGTGATATAAAATTAAATTTGTTCAGGGTGGTGTTAACATGTGTTGCACCCTGTGGATAGCATTCTGATCATTGATTTTTACTGTCATTGCCATGTGATTGATTTCAATTTGTCGCTTGATTAATGCAGATTTTAGGAATTTATCTATCCGTGATGCAACTGTCCTGCTGTGCATTAAACTAATTTATATTTTTAATTTGTTTTGTATTTAAACCGTAAAAATCAAGTTAAACTTTTCAATCTGTTCATATATCCATTCTTTAAATTGGACGTGAATTTAGAATTGATGAAGAGAGGTGGTGCGTCAGTGGTGGGGATAAACAAATTTATTTCATTGCAGCAATGTCTGTCTGGTTTAATTCTCGTTGCTTGGCTCTTCGCGCTGTTGGTTATAATTTATAGTCTCATTTGGCTTAATAGAATCAACTTAATTTTCGCCTTGTCCCTGCAATCAGTGCTTGGCACCGCGACCGAGTGGGTCGTTGGGTCTGTCGGTGGGGCCTTACTCTCTCTCTCTCTCTCACTATCGGTGAATGGGCATTGGCGGTGCCGACAGGCGGGCTAGCCCAATAAATTAGGCCTTCTCCTGGAAGCAATAAAATTTTAATATAACTCGTCTAACATCTCTGCTCGTCAATTAGGTCTTGCCATTGCGGCGTCGATGGCGCAAAGCATTGGACTAACTTTGTGGTCTACCCAATCCAACAAAGCAATAGTGAGTCACATTGGGCGACAAAGGATTTTCTCTTAACGCGACATGCCATGAAGTCTATTATTCTATCCAGTGCTATAAGGACAAAGACGTTCAATCTGACTTGGAAAATGTTCGGATTAGCTCGCAATTGGTGGAAATTTTTTTATAAAGTACATTATGTTAGTGCATGATTTCAGTTTTATATTTTGGAAGCTAGGAGAATAAGTTCAGAAAATAATAGACAGCACGAGTAAGCACATGTGTTAATTGAGTTCTAGTTTCTAGGATTTGCAAAGTGTGTGACAGATAGCAGCATGTGGAAGTGTGCTAGTTCTCCTGTCTCGTTTTGACTTGAAACATGAGAAAACAATTTTTATATTTAAATAAAAATTTAAAGTATATATATTTGAAATAAATGTTTGCAAGCTTGATTTATGGTTAATTGATGGGCTTGGTTTGGGCAATGGCGTCTTCAATACAATCCGTCACTGTCTGGGAGAACGACTTCAAATTTCTTTCTCAGTAGGTGATTGTTTGTTAAAAGAATTGTTAGTGCGCGCTAGTGACAAATTGACTAGAACAAAGGGGACGAGGCAGTGGGTCGGTAGCTACCCTCGCCGGTTCCACATTCGGCGATTAGTGAGGCAAACTGGTGCAAGCAAGCAGACACTACCCCTCCAACCATCACATTCGGACCACACGGAAAGAAATTAAGCATTTCAATTAGACGCCACTACCGGATCGCGTCATGCTGTACCGGTAGCAGTGTGCCTGTAATAAGCCTCTTGGGTATGTTTGTCTCTGTCTCGGCAGTAAGCAGCATGCTCTTGTCCCCTGACTACTGGCTGCATTGTTTGCTTATGCACGACCGGCAGCCACCCGCGACCGATACAGCAACACAGTCGAATAACGGAACACCCGCAATGAGACTAGACCGAGTAGAAGAGCTGTAATTGAAAACATTTGTGATTATGCTGGCAGCGAGCCGGTGGGTAGTGGCTGGGTGCTTCACTGGCCTACCACCACGTTCCTTTGTCATCTGCTCCGGTTCTCGTCTCTATATTCCATTCCTCACCCTGTGTGTTACTATTTGCAGATCTCTCGATCTCAAATTTGGCCCAATTCTCTATTTTCGTTATATTAACAATAAATTAAATTGTATGTCAAAAATGAATCCATTCACAATCCACGCGTAGTAGATGACTTGGACGACAAGCCAACGGTGCGATGGCTCGGCAGCACGAGGACGCCGCCGGTGTGATTAATTGCCACTGGCAGGCTTTGCAGCCGCAGTTTGAGTGATTAAAATTCATGCTTAAATTCGTAATTCAATACACACGTAGAGTGGCAGAGGATGTCTTCATCTTGGGCCACGTATGGCGCGCTGTGTGTGTGCACCCAATGCCTTCCTCATAATGGCCAACTGCTGCGAGGCTGCACAGTAACGCCCAACAGCTTCTTCTATGCACTTCTACCAATGGAATTAATAATCTAAAAAGTTTATTATTTGAATATTGGTAAATGGCTGACAGGGGAATATTGGTGAATAAAGATCAGCGACAAGGGTTTGAGAGCAAAAGTCAAACTAGGCAAATGTTAGTCGACCCTCCAATCGAAACAAAAGCGATCGAAAAATTGGAGAAAGCAAAACTGACTGGTTGCAGTGGAGTGGAGTGTATGGACCACCAGTGGAGTGGTGTGATACTTGCCGTTCGACTCGACTCGACTCGACATGCACTCAGTCGTCTAGAGAGGATTTGGGCCTAGCTGGCCAAAATTGGCACCGACCCAACTTGTCGCCAGCACTTGAGTGTTTCCCTCCCTCTCTGTCTGACACGGCTGCTGCTTGTCTTGCTCTCTGTGTGTTTGAATGTAAATAACTTTCATGAGATCTATATTATTAAAATGTATCTAATCAGAAAAACAAATACTAGTAGAGAGCGATATTGGCAGCCAAAACGAATACTACAAACAGTGGACGGTGCCGATGTCGACACACGGCTTTCTGGTAGGTAAAGTGCTTCGCAAAGTGTGTGGCCAAAGCAACAACACATTCTAATCAAAAATTCTTTAAAAAAGCTCTTTGGTCAGTGCTGCAAGGCCCAAGTGAGCAAACAGTAAACTTGTGAAAGAGAGGAAGAGAGAGAGAGAGAGAGAGAGAGAGAGATGATCATCGAGGAAAGAGGCAAGCTGACCAAGCGCGCGCGGCGACTCATTGACCACCGAGCTCGAGTTTCAACGAGAGCTACTCGTCCACTCAACGCGCACTGTCATGCAATCGAGTGATGATGGTATTAAAAAATTTAATTATTGTTGGTGCCAGCGTCAACATGGAGCCCATGACATAGTGGAAGGGCGAGGCAAATCGAGTTTGAGCAAGCCGATCGAGTGGCCAAAGCTGGCCTGAGTGAGCTTGGTCGATGCAGAGTGCTTCACCAATGGATCCTTTTCTGATGGATCACCAGCACCGTTGGTGTGCTTGTCAGTGGCCAAAAGAAATAATATATCAATTTTTCAAAACTCTAGGAAATATTTTTGATAAATAACGCTGGTGTGATCAGATACGGAAAGGACGATACAGTAGCGAGGTGCTGACAACCATTAATGCTTGGTTACAAGACACCTACCAGTTCTCTTTCAAGACATGTCCGCTATCACGCTACCAAACTTTCTCTTATTTTGCTGTGATAATTTAAAATTTTTCTTGCTAGCGTTATAGTTGTTTGTATTTTTGCTATACTGCCATATTTATTTGCAGTAGTATTTTGATTCAAAATATAATCCTTTGAACAAAAATACATAAAATATTGACGTCTTTTGATGCCAATTAGAAATTTGAATACAAATCCGTACCGAGTTTGTTCATACTAATAGAATGTATCGCGCGCATAAACAAAAAATGTAAATTCCGCGTTCAACTTGCTTAGCACAAATCCAATTGCCAGGCAACTAATCGAATTGTGATCGATTCAACTTTGGTCTATATTGCCAGTCATCTTAACTAAATATTTTTTGCGCGAATATCAGCATGCACTAGGGAACAATAATTTAATATCTCCCGCTGTGACATTCTACCTAGTGAGAATTGCATTGGCTTTCTGGGTCGGCGTATGTATGTTTGTGTTATGAAATATTTTCACCAACACAAGAAAATAAGTTGCACCAACTACGATAGTATCTGAAGCATATATTGACTGAGATGGTTGGAGTTTGCTTGGATTGAAATCTTTGCTCGTGCCGATGGCTGGTCTCTACTCGATTCTGGGTGCCAACATCTAAGGACAAATAAATTTTATGTTTGGTCCCCATTATTAGAGTTTCGATGCTCGCGCCACTCACCCAGACAGCACCACTCGATCGTCTGCCTCGGATGCAAGTGCACGCATAATTTAACTTTATCTTAGCAATTCAAGTCGAGCTGCGACCCAAGCGAACTGACACTGAGTTAGTTGTGGCACTGCCTTAACCGTGCCCACCCTCACTGGCCAACCATGGCCCACCTTCGATCGCTTCACGATACCATATTTCTATTTCGATTTACATTGTCTCCTCATTTGTTATTGCTTTGAATTATTTAAACAAACAATTCTTATGTTGCTTTCTATTGGTGACTTTGTTTCTCGGCCAAAGAGCTAAAATTTAACAAATAAAATTAGAATTTAATTAAACTTCATTCTGGGGATAAACTTCGAGAAATGAATGATCGTGTAAATATTGAATTGGCTACCTAGATTATCCTAATAATTGTAGTATTTCAATGTAACAAACAAAATTTTACATGCTTGTAGCTTGTGCAAACTCTAGAGTGTCGCTAATAAACGCTGTATTACTTTGGTTCAAGTTCAGAGTCAGAACATCTCTCTCTCTCTCTCTCTCTCTCTCTCTCTCTCTCTCTCTCTCTCTCTCTCTCTCTCTCTCTCTCTTCTATAGCCATTAATTAGTATTCTAATAAAACAGAAATTCAAATTATTTGAAAATATTTGATTTCGAATTATTCGATATTTTAAAACATCTAAATTGTTACTCAAAACACCCCCGCATTTTACTTATTTTCTATACACTTCTTACAAATAAACACTTTATCTTTAAAACAATCGAAAAAACACCTTTCTCTGAACCTGTCACACTTAAGATAATTGCTTTTGGCCATTGTGGTTTCAGAAAAATTTAATTCTAAAATGAATTTAGAGAATTTAATTTGATGTCATTGGGCGTAGGTTTGGTCATATTCTTAGAATGGGGTAACTGGTCTGAACGAGTAGACCACCTAGTAGTTACCATTCAATAAAAATAGATCAAATTAGAGTTCAAGTTAAAGGAAAAAATTAATTTTTTTCTGTTTGATTCGAATTCTTGTTTAGTTTGGTTGGGTTTTACGCCACTGTATGAAAGGTTAGTGCATTGGTGTCACTACATGATGGTCTCTGTCGGTGCATATGACACACACACATCACAACTATATAAACTGTACATTGCATTCAAATCAACATCATTGATTGAACACTCTAATTTTAGCCACTTTACCTACTTACTCTTGGTTGTTTGTTGGCAATGTTTGCTCCATTAAAGATTAGAATTTAGAATATTAAAATATTAAATAATCTAGCTAAAAATGCTACAAAATATATGAACACGGTATATTTAAAATACTTGAAAATTTAACATAAAAAGAATTTCCTCACTCTTACGCGTTGTTGCAAAGGGAAAGTAAAAGGCATTAATGGAATTCGATTAATGTCTTCTATTTCGCTTATCAACAACACGTAAGTGTTAGAGCCTACTGTACTTGATGCTTTATAGTTTTGACACATTTAAAAACAGCGTTCTTATTCTTTAGAGATCCAATAGATTTCACTCATAGAGCTTTAATTTGGTGGGACATTAAAAGGTCCGAAACATTAAGTGAGAAAGTGAAGAAAAGTTTTCAATAATGATTCATGAATAAACTAACAAAAGAAAGCAGAAAAAGAAAGAGTTATACTTATCCGTTGAGATCCTAAACCAAGAAACTTTGTTAAGTGAAGATTTTCTTTGTATCCGGATTCAAAGAAAAACAGAATATAATTTAATTTTAATATTATTTAACTTAACAAATTCAATTCAAAATTGAGAAAATGTGAAACAACGTTACTGTGAATAGCGTGTTAGAACTAAGAGAAGCACTGATTAAGTCAGTGACTGTAAAACGAAGCTTGATCAGATCGATCAATTGAATAGTGGAATGAGGCGCATTAATTGCTTGCTATGGTTGGCACTAAATGGAATCGTGGCTCGTAACTTAGATTCGCTTCTTCGGTTTCTCTTTCTTCTCCATTTTAAAATGTTTCCGTGCTCTCTCCACACCAAGAGGTTGTGTCTAGATTCTAGAGGAACATAATCAAATCAAAATTAGATCAGCACCGGGAACCGCTCTGCTCCGGTCCTGACAACAAGCACCGAGCCTGGGCAAGATTAATGATAGTCTAGCTTAGCACTAACTCTACTTGGCCTGTGTTATCTGTCTTGGTGCACCGACAAACACTGGCACCAAGACCAATTAAGCGAAAATAAGTTTTGGTCACAACCAACATTAACCCTTTCGGACATGTCTTGATTGAGGCTCTGTCGGGTCAGGACTCGAGCAGTTGATCAATGGTGCCATTGGTGATCAATGACACTGAACCGCGCACAACTACAAGAAGCAAATCAAATCAACAATCAAGCTCAGATAATTCAATTCTTTCTTCGACAGCCTTGTAACCCGAGGACGTGCAAGCCAACCGCCTTAGCAAGCATATTTGCTTACCACGCCTCACTATCGAAATTCAATTTATCTCGATTAATGCCTCTTAGAATCTAATTTGCTTGCTTGTGCATTGTCGATTCTCTTCATATTGCCACTGCTCTATATCATTTATAACAATATTTTGATGCACAGTGAAGTGAGGTCTGTCAATTGGATCTGGTACAGTTCGGGTTGCGATTGCCGAGTTGGTCCAACGAGCAGAGAATTGTCATCAAGTGGCTAACAGTGCTCCAGATACTGGGTTTTGTTGTATCTCGTCACCATCAATGCCTAGTGCTGCTCTAGGATTAAGCAAAGTGTATTTCACCAACTGCCATTTTAAAAGTTTGACTCCACTAGGACACGGGTAGCTCTCAATTTGACATTCTCTGAGTTTAGAGAAGCGAGTATCTAAATTAAAAACACAATACTCTCGAATGATTAGTGCCCACTTGAGCCAAAGATGGCCCAACAAGCTTAAGCGTGCGCGCAGCAACGATCAAACAGCCATTATAATGTGTCGGTCAGAGACAAGAGGACAGAGAGATCATACGATAAATGCCCCACTGTCGGTGGACAATCGGTGCCACACTGCAAGATAAATAGTGCTGCAACGCGCGACAATGTAATCCTCACTGACCAGTTCGCTCTCTCTCTCTACCACATTGACTATCGCCCGTAAGGCTTAAGTTGAGTTATTCAAGTTTTATTAGTTCGAATGATAAATAATGGCGCCTATGGTGCAAGGTTTTGTACAAAGCCAATTTGTCGCCTCTGGTTGCTTTATTTGTGCTGGTCTCGTTCGTTCACCAGCCATTACTCCTCAAGCAAACACATCGTCTTGGAAGCATCAATTCGTTAATGTCTCTCGACTTCTCTTTCTCTTCTTCGATCAATTCATTAGCTGGATTCGCCTAATTAATCAGGCCAGTTTTTACATGCGCACACATACCCATGCAAACTGCAAAATTGCTAGTACTACCAGAGAATGGTCGTGAAGGATACTAATTGAATTAGATTCACATTTTGAAATAGAATCGCCCCCAGTGCCGCACCACGAGTTAGCCATGGAACAAAGCAATAAGGTGACTGGGTTGTGATGCCATGGTGGCGCGGACCAAGCCCGCTCGACGCCTCGCTGCTAGAGAGAAAGAAAGAGAAAGACACGCAACCTGGCAATCAGCCTGTCTCTTCACCGACTGCCACTCTGAGCCTGGAGCGCGCGCCAAGTGACAGCAGCACCATTGTGCCATTCGCACTAGGCGACATTAATTTTAGCTTGGTAGCACTTCACACCAGCCTTGCCATTATGACAACTCAACTTTGCTTCCGTCTGTCATCTTCTTGTCTGACTCGGTAACGGTCCAAACTAGACCCATCTCGTCTTGACCTTTATATTCACCCTAGAAAGCACAAGGTTTATTCTGAGACTGCTGATTTAAGCATTTTTAGGTTGAGATTTAATTAAACTAACTCGACAAAATACTAGTATTTGGACACAAGTAATTTCTTTCGGCTATTATTTATGACAACTATAAATGTAATCATATTGTGTTATTGAAGAATAATACTATTTGCAATTTTAATAAAACTAGCATTCGCTTAACCTGACCCTTGTGTGTCTACAATGGCAGTATCTGGTAAGTGTGCCCAACTCATATAAGAAAGATAAAATGCAAAAGTGTAGCCACTTATCGGGCCATGGGGATGGCGCTTGAAACAATAGATGTTGGTTAGTCGAACTGTGGACAGATAGGGGCCGGCCTCGGGTGTCTTAGAAGCACATTCATTAGCATCGATAGCTGCGTCACCGAACACTTCAATTAATCACGTTTGGATTAATGGACTAGTGGCATTCGAGCTGCCAACTACACACACATGCGCTTGGAATAACCTCTTTGGCCAACAAATAATAATGAACCTTATAATCAAAGAATTTTATTAGTTTACAGACTTTGGCCGGTGTCGATCATTAATTCTCTTATAACTTGTTAATCTTTTTTATTATATTTTATTTTAAACTGGTAAACTAAAAAAGTGGTAACGTTGATCTTATAGCAAATATCGATATTGCGACAGAAGAGTGAACAGTGTCTACGTTGTGTGTAGAGACGATATTGGTTGCGCAAATGCTCTTCTCGAGTGTGGTTTGCTTTGAAGTGTACTTGTCAATTGGATGTAGACCAGTTTGGCTAGTCATCGATTGCTCACCAACGAGCTTGGCGATCTGGATCGATCGAGGATGCCATAATGAGTGGTTTTCGTATTTTTTGCACCTTTTGTCCACACTCAAGCTAAGATTCGCAGCTGGTGGTGCATGTGGTTGAGATGCTCACTTGGGTTGTGCAAGTTTTCTCTCTCACGCTTATGCAACGCATTGCTCTATGTTTGATACTCGACAGTGGTGGTTTCACTGGTGGAGTAGATGACGTGTCAGGAGAGAGGATGGCTATTGGCCACATTGGGCCAGTGTTCCAGTGGTGGGTGGCTTGTTTGCCGCAATGCGTTGGGTCATTGGCAGTCGCCACCAGTATCTGTTTGCTCACTACAACACTTGCCCATTATCGAACTTGGTCGGATTTGATTTCACTACTCATTTTAGGTGCAAGCTTTTGGGATGCAATTAAACATGCAAATGCATTGACCTAAGTCAACACCAGGCCATTCTGGGAGTTTATCTAGCTAGTTGCTTGCTTTGCTCTTTTTGTTGGACATAATGTCACACTTTGGCATGCAAAATTTTAAAATATAAAATATGAAGGCAAGTTGATATGTCCAGTGCACTATAGCGGCACATTGAGATCTTGCGAAGCCTATTATGAGTTTGGTCACTCAGTGGCGTGTTGATTTCCGCCTGCCCGCTTCGATCAAATGACTCCTCACTCTTGCTTGTTATGCCCGGCTGTTACCACTTAATCCAACCCGTAACGAGTCCTATTTGAATTAGCAATTATCGCGCACAATGGAACGGACGGGATCGCGAAGCATAACAAGCAAATTACAATGTGCCACCGAGCTAGTGAAATATGGCATCGAGGATACTGGAGCACTGCCTACGCGCCGCATCATTTTGGCAACGATGCCAGTTGCATGCTCTGCATCAACGCTGCTAACATTGGGTAGTTGTGAATCACAACAAAATAAAACCACTCTGATATTCAATCCTATCGTCATTTATATTACTTCCAATGAGCACTACTTTCAAATCACTTGCTTGGCCTGTTTAGGAGACACTGTTCTATACTTTGCTAGTGTAAATTTAATAATTTTAGTTTTAAATCTTAAATTATGATTATGACCAAGTTGAACATGAGCATGATTATTATTTATTACATTCAGTGCGCGATGTTGGCACTTTGGTAACTGGTCGAGGCCAGTAGTGAGTTTCATTTGTACTAGTCTCAGATTGCGGGATGGGTTATTTCAAATACTTCAAATATTTCAATAACTTATTTCATATCGGCCAGTTTAGTTTTTCTTTTGCTGAAAATTTTTAAAGTAAGCTAATAGTATCTTCATATATCTCAAACAACTCGATAATTGATCTTAATCGTTTATCAGAGAACATCTACATATTACCTAACGAAAAGCCACTGCAGTGGATCAAATAAAGAAATTTACTTATGCAAACAAGTCAAATAAGTGTCAAAAGTGGTAGATAAATTGAAAGAGAAAATGGACGGACAGAGAGAGAGAGAGAGAGAGAGAGAGAGAGTTTGCTGTAGAGAAACGTCATATGGATGTGGAACGCCTGGATGGTGCCGTATGATGGTGGTTAGTGTGTTGTACGGGCCACGCCGCGCGCGTCTTGGCTCAATGCAAACACCACTGGCGCGGTGTTCGACAGTGCGCGAGGCAAATCCCAGCGATGAGGAGAACAAAAGGATAATGTCGCTGTACGGAGCTCGTCCTGGCACAGATCACTGCAGTGAGCGAGGCATATGCCAGTTAGACATGGTCGGCCTGCACGAATCAACACTTGTGTTTCTCGTTTTTCAATTCCAACCATCTTTGGTCAATGCATTTGCATGGTCGTTTCAGTGAAACTATGGATTGTCTGCAATACAGTCCTAAATCGATGCCAAGATGAGATCATCGGTTGTGATAAAGCATCTTAGAAGTGTGCGAAAGAACTTGAGCGGTACTGTGCATTCTCTTCAGTGGTGCTATTGTGCCATCCCTCTTCTTCATCATTCGTTCCGTAAGTGCCTCACACCGAGTATCTCTGTCGAAAGAGCAATATCGATCACAGATCGCGCAGTTCCAATCGACTCTCTCATACTATTGAAAAGGCTATCGAGCTTGCTCCACTGGCGCACGATACTATTTGAAATCAAATGTGATCAATAAATTTGCTGTATGGCTACTGTAACGGCCTTGAACCTTAGTGGTCAAAAATATTGCTATATTCAATGCGTCTTTGAATGAGTGACGATGCAATTGATCGAAACGAACAATCGTCTTATGAACGAAGTAGGTAGTATGTCTTCACAAATGTTTTTTACTGTGGGTTAAGCCTTTAGTAGATTAGTTAGTTCCAGGGCTGGTTCCTCTGAAATTAATTTTGATCATATTCGACGTTGCACTTGGGTTGACTTGACAGAGAGGCAATCTATCGAAGTCACCAAACGCAGAAGCATCACAAGAGCTATGTTGATGTGAGTGTTGACAGGCACATGCCAGATCGAGAGGTCTTGAGGGCAGCAAACCCAACATTTGTGCGATGATGGCATCTCAGTTCTTTCTACGCAAGTGACGTGAGGATTAACGCGACTGGGAAACATTTAATTTGTCAGCGCAAGCATGAGTTTGGCAGTGTCAGAGACAGACTAGTCAGCTGAAAGCGTTCAGCCTTAAACACCCTTGGTCAAACATTCATGACACGACAAACGCAGCCTATGACCACACTGATGTCAATTTGGCAGTGCTATCGATGAGCCACCAAAGCACGAGAACAAAGGCAAGTGATGAATGTTAATCACTCACTCAGTCTGACCCTCCGGTTTGCTGCCGCCAGTTCAGTGCTGCCATACTGCTAACACTTCTCTTCCGTTTGGGCTGCGGACCGTGTCGACGGTCGAACTCCCACTGGACGCCTATATTAAATTTTAATTACGGCATTTTACGCTTTTGCTAGTTGGCGAACATGTTGGTTCGATGATGAGACGCGTGTATACTGCTATGATGGCATCTCGCCTGACAAGATGACGGCATGACAGTGACGCTCGGATGGTGTAGTCATAGGGGCGCTATCCTGCCATCTAGCTGCCTAGTGGTCACTCCTTCACTCCTGCACTTGTGAACAATGCAATAGACACGAGTGCAGCCATCGATTATCGCGAGCTTTGATGGTCGCGCCAGACCGCAATCAATTCGACTCGACTCGTCACACACTCGTGTCACCGACAAGATACCAAATCACGTGTACTAATAGTGGCTCATTGAGATTACTCTAGGGTGATAGAAACACTAAAAAATATCATGTCTATCAACTGTTGGTGGTTGGCAAATCGGGTAGCTTAATTGCTACTGCCATTAGTAGTTGAGACAATCAAGCGGGGCAGCCCAGTCTGGTTTATGAATTGACTTTACTCTGAGGTCACTTTCCTGTTTTAAATGTGATAGCAAAAATGTTACAACAAAAAGGTACAACGCTTCATTGTCTTTATGGTTGCGGTTCAAATTTGCAAAGTTTGCAGCTATTACACGGGTTTTGCGAGCACACTCTGGTGCTATACTTAAATTTCTCCGTGTTCTACACTACAACATAGACTTTGGCAAAGTTACCACGCTTAAAGTTAAGCAGAGTAGTGGAGAGGGGTAATCACTCACAACACCACTTTAGGAAGGATCAGCGACTAGGTCTTAGCAAGTTTAGGTTTTCAATATTTAAACAAGTGATACAGATATTCTGCTAGTGTGTCACGGATGGAAAATTGTAGTCATGTTTTAGACAGCTAATTGTAACTTTTGTCTACCATATGTCCACTCTTTCGATTGGCCGTGCATCGAGGGTGATCATAACGATACTCGTCTGATGAGCAAACAGAGAGAGAGAGAGAGAGAGAGAGAGAGAGAGAGAGAGAGCTAAGAGTAAGAGTACATTGATGCTCTTACTGGCATCTTGCGTAAGGAAATGGGCACAAATTAACTTTGTCATATCGGCGCTCGAGTTGGTAATAAATGGCGAGAATAGTAGAAAAGTGACCATCGTGAGTGACTGTGTTTGCTTGGCTCAACTGGCGGCTGGTGCAGTGTCGCTGTCCATTAGTTATCGGCGAGTGACCAGTGTGAGGGGAGAGAGTGAAGCCACACGGCACCCGCCGTCAACACTGACCACAAAATGTCATTACCGTTATTATGTGTCCGCGCTCTTCTACTTGCTTGCTTGCTCTTTGCCTTCCTCCACCATCTATTTGCTTTCCACACTTGCCGCGCGATGATGACTTTGTTACCAGACACACGATCACCGTAACTGATCTTGCCTGCCTGGTCTTCGAGGACAAATTGGATTAGAATCGTTAAGCTTTGCACATTTGTTGAGAATTGAATTGTTTCAATTGTTTTTTCTATTGCATACTTTACTGCGCATAAATTTATTGAGAAATCCACATTTTCAGGTAAAAATGTCATGATTATTGAAAGCTTAATGCGGCTGTTCAACTTTTGTATTACAAATAATTGAAAAAGAAGATTTAAACGTAATGATTGGTTAACGGTTAACTTAACCCTTGGTTAGAAAAACCGTTCTTAAACCAAAAACTCTTTAGAAAATTATTTAAATTTGTGTAAAGCATGAAGATAAGCCATCTTTCATAAAATTTAGTTATAAAACATTTTTAAAAATTTGATTATTTCAATATTTAAGAAGTTGGGTTTTTTATAATATAAAGAGTTTGCGAAAGTCATTTTATCTTCTGGTTTACTGTAACACAGTTCAGTGATTACAAGATGCCATCTTAAAGATTTTGCATGAGCATACTTCCCAGATTGTTGTATAAAAAACTACTTCACAAAGAAATATTAAGAAGGGTCCAAGTTTTCAAATAGCAATAATACTTTTAAAACTATCTTAGAAATTAAGAACAAAAATGTTTTTAATTGAACAGATTCTAGAGTTACCAAATACTCGAACTTACCCAAATATCGATTATTTTCAAGTATTAATTTATAACTGCATAATTCTAACTACATAATACTAATAAAACTAACCGCAATAATACTAATAATAATTCGTTTAAAAAATTTGCATTTTTGAAGACCCGAGAACTCGAGTTTACTCGATCCTCAAAATTACTAGGGCAGGTACACGAATGGGGAACATTAGAAGAATCTATAGTGGTGTACTTGTTTAAGTGTTTTTACCTTCAAATCTACTTTTTAAAAAAAGTTTGATGCTACTGCATCATTTGACATGATTAGCTTTTATAATGTGGCACAAAATTCAATGCGATTATTATGATGATGAGATGAAATATGAAATTAATAAAAGCGGATCAAGGTTTGAGTAGAGTAGCTGCCAAAACATAGAAGTCATCATTGCCGGGGTATGTTATGCCAGAACAAATATTGACCTAAACCGGGACCGGCTCAATAGATAGATAGTTTGGCGGCGTCGATAGCTGTAATTGACATTTTATCTTTGCCCTGGTTATCGTCATTCGTGGTAGTTGTCAATAATCTAATAAGCACATAGACACACATACATGCGTGCTCGGGTATTGGAGCAAAATTGGTACCAACAAACCATGCACTACCAATTGACACTGAAATTCCATTAAGAATTGCGCAAGCAAGCTGGTTTTTAGCAGACACCAGTGGCGCTTGTTTTTACCAGCTAGACACTAGTAGCCGTTTTAGTTACTTTACTCACATTGTCATTACTTGGCGAACCTATCAGTTAAACAGAGTGTAGGGCCTAGTAGGGTGCTGCTCTAAGCGGGCTCTAATTGACTAGCTGCTGGGCACCGTCTTGTGCCGTTAATCCAAGTGCCATATTTTAGAAAGACCTAGTTGATGGCACTCTAATGCTCGGTGTCAATATTTACTGCTACTCTACCCGATCTATCAATCGAGTGGTGCCCAAGCCGGCACACTATCGATCCATTCATACTTAGCAACTGCCATTCGGATTAGCGAAAAATATCCATCAGACAAGTTATTCTGTTATCCGCTTAGCACGATAGCAAGCCAAACTTTGCACTCATAAAATTAGATCACTGAGATTTATTGGACTAAATGTTAAAACATTAACTTTTAATGTAAACTTGAGCCAGGTTCAATAGTGTATTTCAATTATTTGATTGTGTTGTGTTAGCGTCTCTCGTGTCATTTTGTTTTTTGTAAGATATTCAACGAAGCCACAATGCACACAACTGCGTGTAATATTTTATCATCTTGGTTCTTGTGATTTGAATTGGCTATTGGCGACTGTCTTGGGTGCATTAGAGCACTCCCCAACGCACTATTCGATAAGATGCCAAGTCATCAATTAATAGCTTCCTGCCAACGTAATCATCAATGTTACGATTGTCTTCGGACATCCCAGTCATCCTTCCTATTTGTAGTGCCGACAACACTTGGGAGTAAACAAAGATCAATTAGCATTGGCCAGTTTGCAGTATCATTGGTAGCCAAGGGAACGTTGTCTCTTGTACCGAACTCGTGTTGGTAGGACGCGCGCGAGCTTGTCCACCACCGTTGCCATTACTCACGCGTCGTCCATATTTCAATGTCTCACTGTCCTTGACCCGCATCTCGTACTCGGTTGGCAACGTTTGTTCTTCACTCGCCGCGCACCGCCCATTTCACTCTTACTATCGATAGTGGTTTTCGTTTGTCACACTGTCTTGCAACGTGCTAACAATGCTCATCTCTCATGTGAACTTCCCATGTTTTCAGTTTCCTAAAATAACACTCATTACAAGCCCACTTCAGATAAATTAAATTAAAACTTTGGATTCTATATTCTAGTCTACACGATTGAGTGAATGATGATGAGCAATCTGATTGATTTACGATGCTGACCACTGGTATAAAGGACCATTGTGTTGCGGTGAGGGGCAGCCATCTATCATGAAAGGTTTACTACAGCCAGTGGCAGTAGCAGTGATTAATTCCAATTATAACTACCACACTGGTTGCAATGTTTCGTATGCTCGTTATATTTAGCCTTCCTCTTTCATTGTGGAGCGCACCTTGTCTTTGCTTGGCTGGTTTGGAGGATTTGGGTTCGCGCTACACTAATGCTGTGTGGCATTGATAAGCACTAGAGGTGCAAGATGACACCTTTCTCGCGCAAGTTCGCGCCAACGTACCAACTGTCTGATTTATTGATGTATTCCATGCTCCCACTACTCCCCTCTTTCGATTGCTCCAGATTGATGAAGCTGTAGTGACCACTGTGCTCCACTGCAGGGTTGTTGGCGTGCGCCCGCTATTCATCCATCATCGTGGATTTGAAGGTGGCGATGGCAAATGAGTGGTCTCGATTTACATGCAACTTCAATTCCAACCTCCCAAGTGCTGCGCGATTTTCCATTGACGCAGTCGGGCTTGCGCGTTTGCGTGGATACCTCACGGCTGTTTGTTGTCACTGGCGAGCACGTTGTTTGTCGCCTCAAAATAGTTGCCGGCCTTTTCCAGAGTCAGTCAAGTATGCAGAGAGAAAGAGAGAGAGAGAGAGCTATAGCAACAGTGCGATGAACAGACAAAATAGCACGTGCTGAAGGTAACAGGTGGCAAGAGAGCAACGCCAACATTATCGTATCTTGCTTCTTGCTTTGTCACCAACTTGACCACATAAAGATCAACATTAGCTAGCTGAACAATTGCTCTTCCACACAAATCTTTAATAAATTAATTACCCTTTAGTATTTGAGTTTAAATTGAGAAGAATTGAAGAAGACAAAGCAATAAACAGTACCAAAGCCGTATCGTACAGTACCATTGACCATCGGAAACGATTAGAGTAACGGGTAACATTGACGCCACTCTCTACATTGCCATAAGCATTGACCATCAACAATGCAGTGCGAGTCAGTGTCTTGATTGTCATCGCTGCCTCGTTACATCACACGAGGAAGAGTCCAAGTCGAGGTTGACTCTAAAATAAGAGCTTTTCTTCTCATGCTCTGTGCAGTGCACGGTGTGGCGCACGTGTCTGTCTATGCACGCTTGCTGACCGGCGCGTGAGAGTAAAGAATAGAGACGAAAGTGAGGCAGAAATGATTGAAGAAGTGATTCGCAGCGTCTATTACGAGTTCGCCTCGTGCTCCTAGTGATCAGGAAGGACTGTCGACCGACTGCCAGACAGGCCGAGTCACGACGGCGAGACACCGCTGCTAAAGATAGTGCTGCGCACTCGGCCACTGGCGCGCTTTCGACCCACACCACGCACTACTTTCATTGCACCTTGCTGCCATTCGCTTCCTCAACACACCGGTGGTCCACTCCACTTCATTGTTCCACGTGGCACATACCCCATCCTAGAACCCAATACTGCCTACTGACATTAGTCCTTTGACTCAGTGCCCTCTGTGATCTGTGACCCGACTCGATTGTTCCTGGCCTGTAAGTGGCTCCCAATATCCCAACAACACAAGTCAAGTTAATTGTGCTCACTTTGATTAATCTTAATTTGGTGTAACACTAGAGTCTCATCTTTCTAGTGGGATTTCCTGGAGGTCAGACACGAAATTTGGTATAGTCAGTGGCAATGGCACCGTGGGGCCCAGCTTGATTGATTGACCTTTGCCGATGTGCTAGCTTCTCGGTGTGGAGTCACGCAGCAACACTATGGATGTGCGTTCCTGCTCTAAGTTGTCTTTTGCTTCCTATTCTACCTAGCTGATTTATCGCTCTAAACGCGACAGTACGGCTCGACAATAGCAGTTGCTCGCTTGGTCGACCTCTGCCGTAGTGCGCCTAGTGAAGGAGTGACAGTGACTGACAGTGACCACCAGTAGCCCTAATCACTTTGCCTTGTCGCCATGGTTAAATCGAGCTACACAGTGGCACCCAATCGCGACACTTCCCGAGCGCTTGCTTCTCCTTGCTGCGATATCGGTGTCCTCAGTGCGCACGCCACTTTCACGGACACCAGTCACTATCATTGCACTACTTTGAACAAGTCAAGTATAACCACGTGTATAAATCTACTTTCGTTAGGGATTTTGTATAGTGCTAGTGATGGCGATTACCTATCGCTGTCACTTCAAAGTGTGTGTGTGTGTGTGTGTGTGTGTTTTGCTCACTTAGTCAAACGTAACCAATATGATAAGGTATTTTGAATTGTCTTCAGTCATAGTGCACCAGTGTGACTGGATCGCACGCTTAGCTTCAGTGGAACACGCACAGGACGGTGGCCTCGGTGCTGCATTGACTGACTAATGAGCTTGATGTTGGCACTGGCTCCACTGACGCCGATTAAATGCAATCACGCCCGATGTAACCAACCACTAACCAATCGAGCGAGCGAGTGCAACTTTGTTTCCAGAAGTTATGGTTCCTTAGACGCGAGGCTGTTAAAGTTTCCTTGGGCGCGCGTGCGACAAGTGGTGCTGATCAAGCCACCGCTGTTGACTTTCATAACTAGATTAATAGTCTCGAACTGGTTTTAGTTATTGTCAGTTCCGCGTACTAGCTCCATCAAATTGAATCATCGATTGAAATGTTTTAATTAGAAACATAACATGGCCACAGCTTATGTTTAGACTTTCTCTCCCTTTCGCCGGTAGTGCACTGTTCCGCCAGGCGTGCATTCAGCCAGTGTGCACAAGACACGCGCTTTATCGGAGATTGGTGATCGATGGCGCTTGCTGCTTGACTTGACACTGACCCAAGCCGAGCGATGCGAGCACCGCCACCAAGCCCGTTTTGATGACCATGCATTCTTTGCATGATGGCACTTGGTTTCGCTGTGATGCAATTCTTTGCTCTTCCGCCTTGGCAATGTCGTCCTAATCCTTTGATTCAGCGCAACTCTTTTATGACCGGTCTCCGAATTAAGTAATTTGTTCTACAGTTATATATTTTTTCTATTGTAATTATTTGTGTTCTCATTTGCTCGTGCGAGTTTAGTAGATAGTCTGTTTAACACGGAAGATCACACAATGTCACTTCTTCTTCTTTTCACCATTAACTTACTAAGTCTAACACTAACATTTTCATCTCTTACAGAGCTAAGTCAACATCTCCAGCCGTGCGTGCCGTTGTGTAGAAACATACTGTTTGCAAAGCATCTCATCTGTATTAAGTGTCGTTGGTGACCCTCTCCAGTGACCCACCGATTGTTTGGTACTGTGTTGCCAACTCTACTAAATCTTGCACTGCAAGGAGATGGCCACACCACGTGTGCTCAACGTTGGCTCTAGCTGGTTTGACGCTTTCCGCGACAATGGCGGGCCTGTGCTGTACTCTTCGATGAATCGCACCGCAGCCGTCGAGGATATTCGCAACATTCTTATCTATATCAGTTTTTCAACTCTATTCGTTGCTTTTCTCATTATTTTTCCTGGAATTCGCAAAGAGGTTTGTACAATTGCAGATTTTATAATTTACCCAAGATGAGAAGTTTTGAAACAATTTTAACGCTTTAAACAATTTTTAAAGGGTTATGAAACTTGAAAATTAGATAAAATTAGGTTTCCAATTAAACAAACACATTGTTAGTTTGTTATAGCACAGTTGGTGAGCACTGTACTAACGCGTTGAGATGGCGATCCAAGTGGGTGGTGGCGACATGGCACCCATGGCGATCGGGGCACTACTATTGCATCTGTCCTACTGGAAACCCTTCAACTACCGATGGGTTGAGAGAGTATTCTCAATTTGCGACAAGTAGCGCTCTAACTTTAATTAAAGACTATCGCTGGCAGGCGCTAGTAGCGTTGATATTGTCCAATTTGACCAGGCCCCGATTGAGGCGCTTTCTGCAGCGCCATTTGTGCTTGCAATGACTGCAATAAGTTGAGAAATGGCCAAAATTTAATTACGGAACACAGCGAGCTCTCTTACTTGCTTGGCTTACTTTAAGCAAGCCATTTCTATTCTGAACCTAGCTAAGACGAGGAAAGATGCTGGCGAGATGTGAATATTTAGTTCCACCGCCCGGTTGGGTAGTAACTGGACACCCGTACCGCTTCTGCTGCCAATCATTTGAATTTGAGCTCGAATTGTGGCAATCCAATAAAGTTTTATGATCGTCTCGCTGCACTGTCGCTTGAACTAGATCCAATGTTGTGCTCTCTGTAAGATTGGTCGCTGCGCACCCAGCCATGCTCTAATTTGTTTAATTAATTCGAAACACAAACCGGCCATCTCCATTGTCATGGGTCCATTTGGTGTCCAAACAAGATTTGCCTTGAATGTGTCTCGTTGCTTGGGCTACAACTTCAACGGGAACCTGCTTTAAAATCTAAATTAGACTTGTAATCTAGTAATTGAATTGAGTCATCTCGCTTCAATTGCCAAAGCCTTTAAAGTAAATTTAATTAAGAACACCAAAAAGCAATTTTCTTAACATATCATGTAACTAAAAACAAGGTTCGGTGTGATTTTCCGGAAGGTTTACCTTCCACCGTCCCCATGTGTCAACCTTTGCCCTGGCCAGTGAGACTGAGTTAGCCTACTGAAATGAATTGATCAGATGAATTCAGTGTACGGCCTTGCTTGGCAAGAGATTTCTTAGTAGTGAGAGGAGAAACGAACTAAGGCAGGCTTTGCACCAATTCAATTAGCAATTTGTCGAAAAAGCCGACGAGCTCGTTGGTCGGTGTGAGCATCCATTTCCTTGCAACATCTCGCTAATGGCCACTGGTTAGCCTACTCGCCTTGCCTGTCACTCACTGCGTGTGTCTATTAAATTTTAATTCGATTAATCCAGACACTCATCGACACTATCCCAGAGAGTGCCACTAACTTTTTCCTCTAATTTCCTATGCCTTGAATCCTTATTGAAGCAAGACTATTTCTATTCTAAATCTCTATTTCAATCTAAGACAAAAATTATATTTTACTTTGTTTGCGAATTTCTCTCACCAGCCATAATCTAGAATCATTATAGTTACTGGTAGAATTTCACATTGAGAACTAGTTAAAACTATAGATTGTATAATCTGTATTACCTAGATTATATTAAAAATTGACGTTAGAACTTGTAAATAAACAATTAAAAATTAGAAACATTCAAACCCGAAAACGACAAAAATTCAATCAGATTATAAGAAATAATAATAAACACTGGAACGCAAGACCAAATTATGAAGGTAGGGAAACTCTGTTCAATTCGTCTAAGAATCACAAACCTATGTAAGGCAAGGTAAATGATAACTATCAACGTGTGGCAGTGTGGTAAATCGCAGCGTCCCTTGCAGTCTGGTCTAATCCGTTGCGGTAGACCACACAGCTGACCCATTGTTGGCAAACCATTTTGAATCTATGACGTATTATTTCGACCAAATTTTTTTTAATATTGAGAATTGCTCTAGAATAATATATCAATAGCAAAACCAATAAATAAAAAATAAATATTTAAAAAAACTCGATTAATAAAAAAATGACAGAAAAGGCTTGCTGACAACGGGTCAGCTGTGCATAGTACCGCATCGGATTAGACTTCGGCCGCTAGGGGCGCTGTAATTTACCTTGACTTGCCTAGACAATGAAAAGTCGTGTTTTCTAAACTGGTATTTATATTTATCTTAAACATTTACTAGCCTTCTACCCATTATTTATGTATTGATAGCCAAAATCCGCTTTTCTAGACACTTGAGTAGAAATCGTGGCTAGTTTTGACCGACTGGAATCTTGAAGACTGTAGCGCTGCTGGTCATCCTATGATTCATAGGCTATGAATCATATGCTATGATTTAAAATATGGCTCTAAACTTAACAAGCATTTTTGTTCGGGAACTTTCTCTTACACTAGTTTGTGTTGCGGCCACTTTCAAGACCAGTAACACAAATCAGTGTA
>WURS02122754.1:0-22733 GCA_011762765.2 Rhinocypha anisoptera | reverse complement strand
CTAAGTAAGTCAGACTTATTAGAACTTTCAAGGATCCGAACTTTGAACCAATTGTTAAACTTTTCCATGTGTTTCTTCGCTAACCAAGAATCATTCCGCTTAGGATTTTCTCGACGAAGTTGTTCCTTGTGCGCATCAATGTAAACTGACACTTCTGTCATCTGTTGAAGCACAAGGAAGTGAGCTTGTTGAAAAGCCTGGAGATCTAGAGTAAGTTTCCTCTTTCCAAGTGTTCCTTTCCCAGCCAGCCTTCCCTCGTGTGGTGATTTTGGTACACCGATTGGATTTTCTGGGTCCAAATAGGCTGCACACCATTCAAGTACCTCCTCTGTGGAGTAACCCTGCACAATACAACCCTCAGGCAATGATCGGTTCCTCACATATGACTTCAGAATTCCCATGTATCTCTCTTATGGAAACATTTGATGCAAGTACACAGGCCCGAGGTAGTAAATCTCTTTCACAAGATGGACAGTTAGATGTACCATCATGTCAAAGAATGATGGTGGAAAAAACATCTCCAGATCGCATACCGTCTTGATGAGATTCTTCTGGAGATCTTCGAGGGATGTTGGATCAATGACCTTCTGAGAAATTGCATTGAAAAAGAAGTAGAAACTCATGATAGCAACTCGGACCTTCATTGGTAGAATGTTTCTAATCGCTATCGGTAGCAATGCTGTGAGTATGACATGACAAGTGTGAGACTTCAGTTTACCAACAACTTTAAGATCGGGCACCGAAAAACTGCTTCCAATATTCGCCGAGTAGCCTGATGGAACCTTCACACTTTTGAAGAACTCACATAGCTCTTTTTTCTCCGCGTGGGATAGAGTGATGCAGGAGGGGGTAGAGTATCGCCCTGAGGATGAAGCTCGGGCCTCAAATCCATTTCCTCCAAGTTTGCCCGCGCATTTTTGTGGTCCTTGCTTTTGCCTTTCATCATCAGTAATGTGCACAATAGAGCTTTACACACATTCTTCACAATATGCATTAGATCTATACAATGGCGCACCTCCAAGTACTTCCAATAAGGGAGCTAAAAAAAATGGATTCTTTCTTCCACAAATCTTGTTCACTAGTTTGGGATCGTTTCCTCTTTCCAAGCACCGATGAGAAGCAATTCTCTTCTGGTCCTCATGAATTTCTTCTCCACTAAATTTTCTTGGGGGGTTTCCTGCCTCTTTGGTGCCATCAAACTGAGCAGTCATTGTACGATATGGGTGCTTCTTTGATAGGAACCGTCGCATCCTCATATACACCGTTTTCTTGGAGTTTCTAAGCCACACACTCTCGGTGTCATACAAGCACAGAGGGAAACCTTTGCCTCTGTCCTGAGACAGAATATAATGCCGGGAGGTCCTGTATCGTACAAAACAGCATAGCATGCATCCGGAAGTAATTTCTCTTGGATTCGTCCCACACCTCAACACCATTGTACCAAAGTATTTTAAGGTCATCTATCAATGGCCTCAAGTAAGTATCGATGTTCACACCGGGCTGCTTTTTACCACTGATCAACACAGACAACATAAGATACTTCCTCTTGTGCCAAAGCCAGGGAGGAAGGTTGTAGATGCAGAGCACAACCGGCCATGTGCTGTGGACAACACTCATGTCACCAAATGGATTCATCCCATCCGTGCTCAAAGCCAAGTGGATGTTCCTCTCTTCTTCGGCAAAATCTTCGTACCTTTGGTCGAAGTTCTTCCACTGAATCGAATCGGCGGGATGTCGATATATGCCATCATTCATTCGAGTTTTTCTGTTTTCATGAGCCTGCCTCTGTGCATGCCAACGGAGTAGCTCGACCTCTTTTCTATTGGCAAACAAACGTTTGAGACGTGGGATGATAGGAAAATACCACACCACTTTCTGAGGACCTCCATGTTTCCTGCTAGGTCTCTTGTCATCGGTCCCACGTGAACCCCTGGGCCACGGCCACGCTGGGCGCCTGCCTAGCCGTCTACGTCGCCCTGCTCGCCCTCCTGTGGGCCCGCGGGCCGTCCCTCAACGAGGTAGCCCTCTCCGCCCTCTCGTACGCCCTGCTCGCCTCGTTCCTCGCCGTCGAACTCGCCCTCTCGCTCGAGGCGGCCTCGCCTACGGCCGCCGGAGTGTGGGCCGCCATGCTCTTCAGCTACGTGGCCTACGCCCTGCTCCCCGTGAGGCTCATCGAGGCGTCCGCATTCGGGGCCGCGCTCGCCCTCTCCCGCATCTCGCTCTCCGCCGCCAGGACCTCGCAGGACCTGTTGCTCTGGAAACAGGTGAGTGTCATTCGTCCGCCATCTCGGGAAGAGCGTCGCGCCTCGTTTCTAGAGATGGGCGATTCCGATTCGATTGGCTCGGGAAATCGATCATTTTTATACGATTCCCGATTATTATGATCCGATTCGATTCGTTTCCCTCCCGATTCGATTCGATTCCTTTCTCGTTCGATTCAATTCCGATTCCGATTCAATTACGATTTCGATTCAGCTACGATTCCACTTAGAATCGACTCACGTGATGCGATTCGAATCGATTCAGAGGATCCGATTTTTTCCAGCGAATCAATCCACGCAATACGATTCTAATCGATTTGGGCGAATCGATTAATTCCTCGAAATCGCCCATCTCTACTCGTTTCACTTCTTCGATTTCAGCGTATGGTTTCAAGTCCGATGGGCACCATCGGGTTCCTCACCCCTGGAGAAAGTATGTCGAAGGTTTTTTTGCGGCGTCTAAAGATGGTAAATCGGCGTTCTGGATTACACCGCGTAGTTGATATTAATGTTGACGTTTCACCCATTGTGCCATGGGCGTCTTCAGCCCAGCCTGAAGTGGAGAAAGAATTGATTGAAGTGAGTTTGAAGTAATTTTCCCTTCTGAAGTAATCTGGCTTGAAGGTGCCCACAGCACAATGGGTGAAACGTAGACATTAATATTAACAACTTTATGTAATAATTATGTTAATAATAAAGCCGAAATGCTATAAAAGAAAGCATTGGCATTGACAGAAGCCATGATGGTTAATTTTTCGACCTCGAACTCGTCACAGAGTTCTACATGTCCGAAATAAAATCGAGGAGACGCGTCATAACGACATTTCGCTTTCGAGGACGGAAAGTTAATAGCGGCCAATAATGTTCGAGGATAGGAAGGTTGGTCTAGTCACAGTCATATTTTGTTTGCCCAATGTCTTCTAAATGAATAAGTTCTACGGGGTATATCTATGGCGTCTCTGTCTTCTTCGAGGCGTAGTTGGAAGAGTATATATATATATATATATATATATATATGTACTCTTGATATATATATATCAATTAACCTTGAGAAGAGAGTTGAAAATACTACTCAATTTCAAGTGTGTATCATTCTTTCCGACGCGACTTGCCAACCACTGCAATAAACTAGTGTATCTCATCTCGAACAAAACCTTACATATGCGTGAAATTCAACCGTTCAGGATCCAGTTTCTTTTCCAGCGCGAAATTGTGGTTTCCCAGAAATATATTTCATGCGAAATAATTAATTGGGTGGCGCCCGTGCCCAGGGGCTTCATCCGGATGTGAGCCCGCTACTCTTCGGTCTACTAACCGAACCCACTGGGCGGATAAACCGGCATTGACCATATAATGGAACAAAATGCGGTGTTGCCTTGGTTAACGATGACCTCGGATAACGACGTGCTAAACGTTAACAATGAGCATGCCGTAAGAAAAAATGCCTTCGATAACGACGGATGCTGTGGTTAACGACTCTTGATTAATCCAGGTGAACAGATATTCGATCGAAAAATAAGAGTTTTCCGATCGCACTCGCTGGCAGTCGCCGGACGACGCTGTCGAGTGAAGATTATCCACGAGGCAATTTCGGATATGCGTGGCTCTTTATAACCGGCCGTGTCCTTATTCGGTACATTGTTTCTCTCTTTTTTTAGCGTGTGCACTACGATTTTTTGTGAAATTAGCAGTCATAAATGCGTGGCGAGGAACGACAATGAAAATTGAAAAAACAAATCTTCCGGGATTTCCTCCGTGTGTGATTGATTATATTTGACGACAGTTTCGCCATCATCGCGGATGGGGGTCTTCAGGTCATAACGCGGACTCGGAGGAAATCCCGGGAGATTTGTTTCACCAAATCACACTCCGTGGAAGCCTTCAGAGCGTGCTCGGGCGATGAAATCGGCTTGGTGCGTCCTTCCTTTGCTTACGGAAAAAAATAACTGCAGATGAAGGACATCACATGCCAAAAGATATTGTGGCAACTGCTCTTGATCTTAACGTCGAATCAGCGGAAGAATAAGGCGAGGCGGAATCATTGGACTCGATAGTAACATAATGTTTGGCGCGCCTTGAAACAACACAACACAGAATCATTGGAGATGTATATGACCGAGAACTGAGCAATGGTAGACTAAGAGAACTTTTCAATCAACAATGGGGAGAAAAGTAAATGGAATTTATAATTTGAAGATAAGAATGAAAATAAATACATCTTTGCGATTCATAAATCACCAATGTTTTGGGAAAGTCTGGAGGAAGCTAAAAAATAATTTTTCAACAAATCTGTAGTGCTACCAAACCGCTGAAGATGTATTCAATGAAACCTCCATGAAGCTTTTCAGAAGCGTTTTAAAGAAAAGAAGCAGCAACAAAAATCCTTTTTCTACAGATACATTTGTCGAAAAATTCACACTTGAACACAAGTGTACTTCTGCTTGAAGACATAATTAAGAACCTTCATAAACAATCCATTTTGGTTATGTGATTTTTTTAATTCATATTCTTAACACCTAAACAATAAATGTACTGACTATGGTTTCACGGAGAATCTGGAACATTTTTTATGGGTTTTCAATGAAATATTATGGGGAATGGTTAACGGCAGTGTATAACGGATAATTGTCGTTAACCCAGGTACCAATGTGTAATACTTCTCAAACAGCTGCACTTCATATATATATGTATATATATACAAATATAGGTATATATATATATACACAGACACATCTTTTTAAAATCACAGCAAATTTTTAAAAATAACTATCGAAATCCTTAGAGGGATTTAACTTCTTTTTTAGAGGGATTTAATTTCTATCGAAATCCTTAGAGGGAGCGTGTGTTCTTTTAGGCAACAACCACCTATCAAAATACTCTTTCTTTGTTTAACCTAGCACCGCCATAATAAATCCGTAATCTAAACATTCCTTGTTTTTAGATAGTTTTTTTAAAGGGCTGCGCAACGTATACTTATGTCCAATAAATCATTTTTACCGGAAATGTTCGAATTTCTCTTTTATGACTAAGGCGGATATATATATATATATATGAAGTGGAATTCGTAAAATAAAATTTGCATCATGACGCCGAGGAACCGCCATAATCCCTCCGTGCCGCGAAGCACAATTCCCCGTCCGCTTCGGGCATATTTTAACCGAAACTCCGTTTGCTGTTTTTGGAAGTTTGTATCCCTAGAAATTTGAGCTGTCACCGAGAACCATCAATCTTGCAAGTGGTCGTAGGCTTCGCAAAGAAAAAAATTGACGCTTCGTCAAGTTTGGGCATTTATTTTTTTTTCGCGAACCAACGATCCCTAGTTTTTGCAAAAGAAAATGTTTGCCTGCGCGATGACCTTTTGCGTTTGAGAAATTATTCCCATTTGGAACATTTGGTGTGCCAGCGTCGTAGGACTGAGATTCCGAATCAAGGTGAAACAACTAAGATAAGGTGTTATATTTTATAGTTCGTCAATAAACGACCAGTTCGTATATATTTTACAGAGCACAGTTCTAGATACCCCTTGTGTTTGGGACAGTAGTTGAGATGATCACGCCTATCATCCGTGGAGTAAATTCGTATCAATTTACATAAATCTATTACTCTAAGTATATTTCATTGGCGCTTAAAACGCCACGAGATTTTGAACTTACCTGTAAACATAACTATTCAACAACTCATTTGGAAACCTGAGAAAATAGTGATCATAAAATATTCCCAAGATGTTGAGTTAAATTTTTTGGCTAATACCGGCCACCGACTGACCATGGCCATTTACATCTTTTTGGAAATTTCGTGTGGTAACCTTCACCAGTAACGTTAATTACGGCATCTGTAAAAAAATTTAATCTTCGATAAAAGTCTAAGCAAAAATTTAAGTTTTCCAATTATCAATTATTAAGCAATACACAATAAAATCCGGTATGATATGACCGAAAATTGTTTATAAGCATGTGATTTTACCGTTACGTAGGCCTTGATGAGCGCACCGTTACATAATTCATTCCCTTGTGAAAAAATCGATTCGGGACGAAAGTTCCGTTTAAAAAAAAAGACCTAAAATATTATTTGGTTTGTTCGGTAATTTATTTATTTATAACGAGTGTCACTAGGCATCGCTGTGTTGTGTTCCCCATTGTTGTTTGTTGATATCGCGCATAGGATTTTAGCGCTTAGAATATTTAACCTGTGAAAGTGAATTATATTTCTTCTTCGATCGCGTTTCTTCAGTTCCACCATTTATTAACCTTGGCAAATCCAGTTAGAGGTGCTTCTTCCTTCTCCTCTCAAAGCACCAGCAGCCGCAACATGAGAAATTATTTTCTTCCTCTCTGGCTCGGGAGGAACCTCATAGAGACACAAGACTCAAACTCTCGAGGTCTGTTGAAGCGTTTCTCGAACACGTTTCTTAAATTCACCATTCCTCCCCTCAACTTGTTCGACCTGCTCCCCCCCACAACTTTCCGAGGCAAGTCAGGCCACTAAGCAATCTCGCGAGCGCCCACCTACTCTGTTCTTAGTCCCGCTGGGGTCAGAACGACGCTAACTATATATAGGAAATGCAAAGTCTAAAAGAATTTGGTAATTACCACACCCCTGTTTCTGGTGAATATATTCCAATGTGCTGAGAAAACATGCTCAGCATATTCTCTCAACATGACTTTTCCTACTCGACATTTCGTGAATGTAGATGAATACATTTTTTTTCTTTTGGCCTGAGCTCTCCGTCTGAGGCCAGTTCAGGTTATCTACCACCGTGCGCCTTCCCCCTGGTTTGGAAAAACAAAATTATGGTTGTCAGGTTTTTAAATTACCTTCAAAAGAAGTTATTATAGAAGATGCTGAACATATGCTAAGGATGCTTTCTTAGCACATATCGGGCAGCACATTCTTAGCATATTCCTAATTAGCCCAGTCAATGGGTGAAATTCGGGGTTTTAATTTGCAACCGGATTGGAAGTGAAGTGGAAGTTGTAGGCAGGATGATTAAGTTTTAAACAGCGTTCTGATGTTGACGCAAAAGAGTTAGAACAATAAACATAGGGAGGGCTTTGGGATAAACAAATTCAAGTATCTCAGCAGCCAATTAATCAATATTCTTTTCGATATTAATTTGATTTGGAATTAATACATCTTTATTTTGCAGTAACAATAGAATTAAAAAAGATTTTTTCCAATAATTATTAACATTGAAAAAACTGACTTTTTTAGGTTTTCGACATTTTTGCATAACTAATTCACCAAATTAATCTTACTGCGGCTCAAATGGTAGGCCTTTAAAAGAGGTATTGGGTCTCATCTCTCTTAAGAAGCTTGCTGAAGCGAAATAAGTGATTTCGTCAACTTATGACCCCCACCATTTGTTAACGCACACTTTTTCGATGGTTAAAAGTATATAGGCATGCTCAGTGTATCACTACCTACAACTTAGGATACTTCCTATCCGGTTGTAAATTAATGTCATAAATGAGCCTTTATCTCTCTCATTGACAGGACTAAATACGTGAACGAGAATATGCTGAGTTTGTTATCTTGGCATATGCTCGGCAGCACATTCTTGGCACGTGCGCCAGAACATGTCGACTTAAAACATTGTTGAATGGATCAGCACCCAGTCTGCTGGAGTCATTTATTTCTTCGGATTCTTGCCATTCTTAAGATGATGACCCCTTGTTGAATATTACTGCGATTGATTACCTTTCAGAGTGTTGTTATAAGTGCCATTTACAGTTACAATTTGCCTTATCTCGCTACATGAAGTTTTATTTGTTGTAACTACAAGAATACAGTGGTACCTCGGTTAACGAGGGCCTTAGTTAACGACGTACGTGGTTAAACGACGAGTTCCTGTGAGCAGAAAATATCTTGGGGTTTAACGACGCAGGCTTTTGCTTACGAATTATCGTCGATTGGTGGCGGATTTCAATGAAACATGACCCTCTGATCAGGAAAAATACCCGATTATTGGTAAAAAGACGGTCAACAGTTTGTAGAAAGTCGCATTTAAACGTTGTAAGATATTCATACCTGCATTTTTATCTTTTCTTTCTTCTCGGCTCAGAAAACTATTCATCTTCCACCTGATGATGGAATATTATTTATATCGCTGGTGAATAGTAATGTAATATTTGTTACTTATTAATTTCCAGGCTGTTACCGTTTTGGTCCGAATATAGTGCTATATTTGTTTCACCAATATCTAACTTTGACGATCACATTAGATATGCATTACGATCTTGGAGAGTAGCCGGAAAAAATTGATCGATCACCATTATTATACTCGAGGGAATATGCCTCTTGGATAACGACGGCTTCGGTTAATGACGATAATCCTGGAACGGATTACCGTCGTTATTACCGGTAAGGTACCACTGTATACATTTTGGATTAGTATCTACCACGAAATTCGACCCTCTATTATTTCACTGGTATTTGTTCAACTACGTCTGCATCTGTTGAAACACGCTGCAAGCCGCGTCGTGGACGTACGGCATGGAATGAGTCGACGCCAAACATCCATACCCACATGCATACATTCAAAACCATTCAACGGGCAAAAAACTGCTAACATAATGAAATTCGGTAACGGACCTATTGTCATCACACCGGAACAATCTCAAATTTAGCATGCTTGCAAGATGACTGCAGAATATGTACACTAGCACTCCCCATCGGACCTGTGACCATGTTTATTTTGACCTCTAATCGTACGACATGGAGAAAATGGAATTTTAAATCTATCCGTCCTAAAATCTATCACCCTGAATTGACGTATTTTGTGCGTTGCTTCGGGAATGGTTACGATTTATTGGGATTCGTCAGGCATATTCTGCCAAGATGTAAGAGAGGCACCACTGGATATTGAAAGGATGGAGGGCTGTATTCGGCCAATGTTCGTTTCTTATTAATGCAGCATTTAACAGGCATGAAACTATTCATATTCGTATGGAGACATTCCGTAACAGAACTATTGCTATCAAACGATTCCAAATTTAGCATGCATGCTATGTAACTGCATAGTGTATACACTGCCTATCCTATCTAGCTCCGCAATGTCTGTGACTATGTTTTTTTTGACCGCTAATCGTACGAGGGAAAGAATGAACATTTAAATCTATCCGTTCCACAATATATTTGACTGAATATACGTATTAATGTTGCGTGGCTTCGGGATTGGTTAAACCCTTATTGGGATTCGTCCGGCGGCTTATTATTTCTTTTAAGGCTTTGCGTTGATTCGGAAATGATCGAATCGTTTGGAAAACTGCCTTGGTGGGGAGAAAAAATCGTATTATAACGAGAGTGAACGGCTTCGGTGATTGTTCCAAAAAAATAAAGAGGTCAACTAGGTTGGCGTTTCACCTATAAAGTTATAATTGGGCAGAGTTAGCCTCCTGGCTGCGCAGTAGAGAGAGAAAGCTGTTCCAATAATTAAAACCACCTGACTTTTACGCGAAGGCACGCAGGTGGTTTAAACACAAATTTCATACTACAAGCCGAACTAATATACACTTATTGCTGTACACTTTAATCGTAAATTAAAAATTTAAGGTCCACAGGATTTCACATACAAGGAAATCACAAATTTTCCTTTCACAAAATTACCACAGAACCTTAGAAAACATTGTGACAACAAAGCCTTACTCAGGTTCACGACGACTTAATTATACAATCAAATAAAGACATGATAAAAACAACAAAAAAATCAAATTCAATTAAATGCGTTGTTATGGCCCAGTTATTCGATTATGATTAAGTTATTCCGTGAAAATATTACTCGCTTGGCATTTTACTCCTCACCATCATCATCAGAACTTCAATCCCTAGATTGGTTGACTGCAGCCCTCCATCCTTTCCTATCTCTCTTGCTCCGTGGTAGGTCTTCCTTCTAACGTCTCTAATAATTTGCCCTATATATTTGTCCTTCGACCTTCCTCGAGGTGCCCTTCCCTCTATTTTTCCTTATATTATATTCTTCATGAACCCATTATGCCTCATGATGAGTCCTACCCACCTTATTCTCCTTTTTCTTATTGTGCTCTAAAATGCCTTAGTTTTCTCCGCTCTTCCATGTACACTTCCTCGCTCCTAACTCTGTCCGTCCACTTGACTTTCAGCATTCTCCTCCAGCTCCATGTCTCGAAGGCTTCCATTCTTCTTTGGTCTCCTTTTTTCCAATGGTCCATGTCTATGAGCCATAGAGTGCCATGCTCCATATGAATGTTTTCACATATTGCTTCCTTGTTTGGAGTGATATTTTTCTTGAGCCTAGTAGTTGCGACTTCAGGATACGGTCATTAATCGATTTACAGGTTACCGGCAGGTCCTCCATCGCGTACCTTGCGGTTCTTATGGCCATGTATTTTCATATGCATATATTAAAACAAGGATAATTGAGGCCGTACGCAACATAGTCAATAACGAATGCATTAACTATACACGGTTCAACTACAGTACGCCAAGCAGCTTTAATGAAAGTCGGCTTCCCATCTATAACGATTATTTGGCAATCCAGAGCTACAATCAAATTGGAATACCACCAAATTATTCAAGCTGGGTAAGGCGATGGAAAAAACAAGGATAGCCATTTGTAAGTAACGTGGCGTCTTTTTCTTCATTTTTAATAGATACGTTTAAAAGAAAACTCCTCGGATTTTATCGAGCGTGAGATTACGCAGAGGTAGATAACAGCGCCTAAACAAGAAATGGTTTTTCATAAAGTATTCCCCAGTCGAGAAATTGACACAATCTATTACCTAGTACACTCTGGCCCACACGACCACCCATTTCATGTAGCCCGGGGGAATTAATGATTCCAACCGTAGCCCAATGAACGATTTTCTTTGTTGCTGCGTTGTTTTGAGGCACATCAACATTTTGTTATTAGCGCGATGAACGATTTTCCCCTCAACAAAAGAATCGTTCGCGTACTTTCGTCTAAAACACGATACGAGGACGAGACGAGGACGTTGATTTGGTGGAGAAAAGCTAAAATGAAGACTGGGAAGTTTTATCGTGATTTCCAAAATGAACAAAATGGGAAGGATCCTAAAGTGAAAACAAAAGCAAGTTCGGTGAAAAAAGACGAGTAAACAATATCTGATTAAAATTAATATCAATATAATACAATGATAATAAAATCTACGTAAAATATATCGAATGAAATTAAGACATAAACAATGCAACGAGTTTTGACTGTTCCTGAGATGCAACTATCATAAAAAATAACACTCAGTATACATGAAAGAAACAGATCAAGTAACTCATCTAACGGGTGGGTGTAGGAACATCGCGGGAGAGCAATGCATCGTCAAAAAAGAGAGAATATATATATAGATATGAAAGTTTTGAGGACTATAAAAGAGAAACCCAAACATATAAGCTACTCACTCGGTGATCACGAAAAGCCAATGCAAGGTAATGTGGTGACTCATTTTTGAGAAATTCGACGGTTACCATGTGTGCCATATGTGAAGTAATTGCCGGTTGAGTACAGTCCTCGACTGCTGGCTGCAGAGTTCCGGGTTGAGATTCGAAATGGTGTCTCTGGGAAACCTCTTCCACAATAAATCCGCGAAGTGAAATTTTCTGGGTGTCAGGACGTCGTGGGAGACCCGGTACGATACAGAAAAATGTGAGTGTGGGAATTCTTCATACCCTTGGACTTAAGTTTAGGGATAGCCTCTGACCCGACCAATCTAAAATCAATCTTCTGGTTGGTAACTGTGGCATTCGGCACGCCGTGGACCTACGTTGAGACTGGCACCAAATTTTAGCCCATACGTAGTGATCATTTTAAAATATCACTGACGTTTTTCTGAATACTTCCTTCCTAACGCAGTGTTATATAAGGGAGGGTAAAATTCGACACCGTATTTTCCTATGAGAAAGTTACCAATGAATTTAGGATATGGCCAAAGGTAAAAATTGCAACAGATGGGGGTAATGAACAGAATTACCTATGCCGCTAATAATGATAAACATTCAGAAATTCTCATGCCGTGTATACAAATCCATGAGAGAAAAATAAAAACAAAGAAGGTAAGAACACATACAGAAATTCAGTAATTAATTTCATTTATTCTTTTATTTTCACCAATCCAACTGCGAAAGACCTCCCGCTTCCGTTATTCCTATCCTATTCGGTATGTATGCCAACGGATCCCGAAGTAAAACCCAAGAGTAAAAAAAAAGACACACCGAAAGCCGCACGAACGCGTAAATAATCGCATTCCCCAGAATGAAATATCGGAGACCGTGCAAGAGCGCAAGAGTTGAAGCACATTAAATTGTGAGCTTAGTTTAGACCTCTGGGTCTGCGCCCATAAATTTTGTCCAACCGTCCTAACGGAAGGTATAAAAAAAATATACGCGCGCAAGTTCTAGACGACACTCGACTCCCCGTTTGCTAGACGGGACGCTGGCGCCGACGACTCGCGATGGCTGAGAGAGTGACTCACACACGCGAAAACGTTGTCCTTTTACAGAAAAGAAGGTCGCACTAGGACGGTCCGAGGGAATTGGAGGACTGCATTTGAATAAAATTCATTTAAAGCCCGGACTGACCTGTAATTCCAGTTCCATTCATTTCTTTTTTTTTGGACGGACAGCCACGCCTGCCACACCCGTGGATAGCCCTGATCAATCAAAGAAAGAAAAAAAAATCCAACGTGTCGCACCTGGGAAGCAATCGACATTTTCGATGCCGAGAAGAGACTCACCACCTTGAATGCACGGAATCACCTTGGTCGACAGTCGGATATCTTTGTCGAGTCGCGCTGCTTCTGCCGTGTTACCATCGCGCGTGATCCGAGTGCATAAGATCGAAGCCGATGCATCCCATTAAAATAAGTTATTTAATTATCCCCTCCCCCCCTACCGTCCCATCCTGCGCGGTTTGGATCCCTCCGCATTCCATTCATGCACTCAGCCATGTGCGTCCCTTAAGATGTACCGTTGAGACGAATGTCGATAATGATATTCATTAATCGCCGTAGGTCACCGCCTTGACTCCACGATGAACCACAACAAAGAAACTAGTCTCTAATGCGGCACGGGTCATTCATAATACATTTCTGAGACCACAGTTAAGATTTTATTTTCGCGCAGCTGACTTGAGAATCGCATCACATAGCAAGTTTAAAAAAGTCTCCTGATCTTTTCGTGGTTGAACTCTATTTTTCTCACTCGAGGGGAGAGAGACATTTCTTTCAATTTCCCCCCCCGGTTGCATCCGGCTTCGTTCATAATTTATACCAGTGGCTCCTGTGGAAGGAGCACAAAGAAATTAAATCCGCGATTTCCCCATGGGGTATTCGAGAGAACGGAAGACAGGTGGGATAGCGGACTCCTTCGTCCTTGATTACAACACCGGCAGTACTTTAGTGTGTTTCTCACAGCTAAACGTCACCGAAAAACATACATAATTTGAATTCTCGGACATGAGATCCCGGCGGACCTGCCGAGGCGCCAAAAGTGTTCCTACCATTACCTTGCAGCTCCCAGACATTAACCTATATTTTTTTTCATTTGTTAGGGCTACCCATAGGCAGAAAAAGAAGAGCGCTATGAAGTCAGGAACTCTCTGTACATAACGTCGCACACAAAACTCAGTGTCTTGGTGATATCCATACGGCTATTTTTTTTACCCTTACCCCCTATATATGGGAGAGGGGTGTTGAAGGTTGTAATAGAGAGTAGAATGTTGGGTAAGCGGGATAGGGGTAGGAAGAGAATAGGGATTTTGGATTGAATGATAGGCGGTGGGAAGTATTCAGATGTCACGCGGTCAATCTAAGTTAATCCTCATCAAAAACCTACCTTAACCGGTAGATTATCCTTCAATCAATAGGGGGGGGGGGAGGTATATGCGAAGTATTGCCAAGGTAGGTGTAAATTAACTATGCAGTTTTCGGGTGAATTTTTATTAAACACGACCATGGTTTCGTGGCATGGCTACATCATCAAGCCCGCCTGATGATGTAGCGTTAATACGAGAGCACAGTCGTGTTCAATAAAAATTCATGTGAAAATTGCGAGTTTTGCATGAGACGTCGTCGTATATTATTAGTGGAGTTTGTAAATTTGATGATTAGACAGTTGCGGAGGACTGTCGGGACGGATCGAATTACGTGTAAAAATAACACGGGGGCAGCCGCCGAGCTCAAATGCGGTAAGGGGAAATAAATGAAAACCCCGTTACACCACGAACGAATCTCGATGTAGCAACAGAAAAAAAGTATTACCTCACAGAGGAGGAGGAGGGGGGGGAGGGATTGGACAATGCCACTCTTCGGAGACGTAAGCGCGAACCTTCGTTGCGGGCGACGGACGGAGACGTCACTCCGAACGCGCGCCGCTCCGCCCATTGTCAACGCCGCGGACGCACTCCCTGCGCGGCTCCTCCCTTTAGATGGACGTGACAACGTGACGCAACGTAACAATTGTGCATATGAACCTCCCTCCGCCGGTGAAAGGGACGCCGGGATGAAAAGAATTGGAGGCGAGTGGCGGATCGAGCGACAGGAAATAAAAGTTTCGGGCCGGACCCGCTCCGGGGGGCTTGTCCGCGCGTCGTCAACCCCGCACAAAACCGAGATCTCTTCGCAAATGAGAATGGATCGATCGCCGATTCGAAACGCGATCGATTATTAAAAAAAAAAAACTTTTCGTAGAGTGCCTGGCGCCGGATAGGTTGCCAACTGAAACCGGACAGTTTTCTTTCCCCTCTTTATCCTCATATATCCGCTGATGAAATGAAAAAAACACGAGTCCCAGAAGCCGCAAAACCATATCGGTGTCTCGCGAAGATCGGAGAGCATATCGATTAAAAAAAAAACCACACCACAAGAAATTGCCTAATTTTGAAATCTCAGCCTCCTCTCAGCACGACGAATATATATTTTTTTCCGCATGAGCACGCGAAATTTCTAAAGGAGAAGGTTATACGCAAACTAAATTCGTTTAGGTCACTTAAAAAATGCAACAAAGATTTTCAACTGTACCCAATAATCACTGAGGCTTTGGAATGATGAATTTGAAACATGACCGAGAGACGATGGAGCCCCGTTAACACAGCGTTGTCTCTCGGAGGACTCTTTTTGGCCAGAGATGGATAAGCCCGGAGGGACATGTTCGAACGACACGCTCGCTTCTTCTACTTTCACCACATTAATTACAACGGTGTTCCGCGAGCGACAAAGATGACACGGCCCAACGCCGATGGTAATCCGCCCGAAGGTTGGTTTCTTCGTTGAGGTCAGAGCTCACCTTGCTCCGATGCTTCGCCGAGTGTGAAATTCAGGCAACCAGGTTAAGCAGCCAGTTCCTATCCCATCCTTGAGATTTTCTGGAGAATTCTCTTCTTCCGCCGAGAATAATCGCACGGATTGGGTACGACGGTCGGGGCCTTTTAGCATCTACATCTACGCAACATCCCTCGAGCCGCAGTGCGACAGGGAGTGTAGGACATCAGCCACAATGCCTAGATGTAGAATATATCCCTTTCACGAAAGAGTTTGCCTACGCACATTAGGTCTATTTGTTCAAAGGCTTACCTTAGTCATTTGAGGTACTTAAGACCGGTTCACATTGTACATAAGAACATAACGTAAGAACTTAACTTGAGAAATTAAGAGTTGAACATATGTGTGGGAACGAGACCGTTCACAATACGCCTTAACGTAACTTAAGGACTTAACATAATGCGAATGATGGCCCAAGTTCATCTATTAAGTTATGTCCTTATGTTGCCCAATCAAGGAGGAGAGTGAGTTATTAAGTTATCCAATCACAAGCGTCCGTGGTGTGCACACTAGCTCCACCAGTGGCGAGAAAGTGAAGTACATAAACAAACAAATAAAGTTGTTGTTTATAAAGGCGCGTCAACAATTAAAGTTATAAGTGAAAGTACAAACATGCTCATTGGTCAACTTAGAAAATGAATGGCGTTATCTCATTAGTTTAACTTGGTAGACATAAGCCATTGTGAACGATACAAGATTTAGGGCTTATGTTATTACGTAGTTACGTCCTTAAGTTATGTTCAATGTGAACCGGCCTTAACGTCGATAACGCTTACTTCTCTAAATTAAATTTGCATACCTTTTTCGCATTTAAAATGACTAGGAGTTCACGTTCGACAGTCCTATGTTTAACTTACGCGAACCCGCTGCAACAAAATTTCAAATTTTTGTAAGCATTCGAATAAAATTTAAATGCATATAATTATTTTCGAATAATTTAGAGAAACATATTTTTAATAATTTTAATTATATTGTGTGATAATTCTGGCATCTGACCAAATGTAATGGCTTTGATCCAAAAGAAGAGAAAAAATTACTAAATGTTTATAATTATACTGAATACTATATGGAAAAAGAATATAGTTGAAACTAGCGTCACTTGCTCATGTCATTACGAACCTAACCCTGTTACTTTGAATATTGCTGACGCACTCCAGGATTATATATATTGAGAGATTTAAATATCATCTTATATTATATCGGTGCCCATTATCTTTTAATCGTTTATGTTACGTGTTTCTTTAATCACTAATCAAGGAACTCTTCCAGGTACTTAAATATCACAATTTATTATTACTCAGAATTTTAAATTTTAAGTCAGCATGTATGCAAAGGATGGGAGGGTAAAAGAGAGTGTTAAAGTATTTTCTGGACCTTCGGTAGGATAGTCAAGGTTCTCTTTATTTTTTTCAGCTGTCCTTTTTAAATACGAGAGGACGATGAATGTGAACAAAATACAGATGAGTGGTATGAAGTAGCATGGGACCAAACACCTTCTATTAAGGCCACCTAACACTAGATGCATGATATCATGCGCATGCATATGGTTGTAAAGATCTTATACCGATGTCTGTGGTTGCCATTTTGACAATGCAACCAACCGAGTTGTTTTACACGTCACCGGATAACCAACCTTTAAATAAAATACTACTTTCAGCTTCTATATTTCCGACTATTTGTCTCCCGGGGCTCGATTAAATAATTTAACACAAAACATTTTTTAATCTACCTGCACTAATGTGCTTCCTGATTGCCTCCTTGTCACAGTTCTGTGCATTAACATATTGTAATAATATTTTTAGCTTATAAGATATCTTCAGATTTCACATAATAAACATGGGTGACGAGCGCTGATCACGCACCCAATCACGCAAGCATGATGAGAAAAAAATTAGAACATGTTCTGTTTTTCTCGTGCATGATCCCGTCATTTTGGGAGAAAATATATCCGACGTGATCATTCACGTGATAATGCGTATGAAATATATCATGCACCGTGTAAGGTGGTCTTGAGAGAACTCAGTTTGATCTTTCGTCCTGAGTCGTTCGATTGTTTTTTTTAAAGCATTTGCAAGTTAAATTTCCTAATTTAAACTCCACACAGGCATGTGAGGAAATGCAAGTGACAAAGATAAGTCACTCAAAGAAAGAAAACACTTTGCTTTTCCACATAAAAGTTTACATGCGACCGTGATTTCATCGCGTAGCGTCATTATCAGGTAATTCGTTCATCAGTACTTCATATATAAGATCGGTTGATCGCAGCCCACCATCCTTTACAACCCAGTGCTGCTCTCTGGCACCCCTTGGTAGGTCTTCTTTCTAACGTATCTCATAATTTTCCACTTATATTCGTCCCTAGGTCTTCCTCACGGGTTTTATTTTTTATTTTTCCTCATATTATACATCATGTAATACATACATGAAAATCAAAGCCTTAATTAATCTTCGGTGTCGGGGAGAGGGGGGGGGGGGGGTAGAGGTTAAAGGAAAGATTTGGCGATTGGCGGGTGGGATTTGGAGCGGGGATATTGTCCTCGGAGGGGCGAGTGGTAGGTTTGGCGCAAGAGTGTTGGTGGTGGTGGAGGGTATTAACTACGTTGAGCAACCATTGAAGGGTGGTCGGTTGAAAGGGAGGTTGAGAATTGGTGATGTGGAGGAAAACGGAACATTGTTAATGATATCACCTTTTGATTTCAATGTGTCCTACATTTCTAACTGTTCCAGGGCGTCAAGGCGCGGTCCCTTCTTTTAAAAAGGTAAAACTTCGGGAACGAAATCGCTCATGTGGTTGGTAACCAGAAGATGTTTCGCGAACTGAAACTTTTCGTTTTAGTCACTTTTATCATTTATTTTTAAATGGAACAAAAACCATCGCTGAGGAGAAGTACTACACCCGTTTCCTAAAAATGGGACCCCTGTTTCATAAAAAATTATTTGTATCCGTTCCGTAAAAATATGCAACATTTATGCTTTTACAAAATCATTGGTTAACTTTTTCTAGTAGTTACCATGAGAACCTTATCTTAAATGTATAAATGTCTCATTTTAGTACTCTTCTCAGGCAAATATCTATCAGAGGATGATATAAGTTGGAACGATATGAAATTAAGTCAATTAAAATGTGCTGATGACCAAATCTCATTTATTCCTTAAGTCCAACGTCATCAAACCTCACTGAGTGCTAGAAGGGGAGGATGGTGAATGAAGATAAATTGGAATCAACTCATAATATTCATATTTACGAAAACGGGAAAGGAAAAGTTTCTCTTTCCTAGGTAATAATTTGGATGAAATAAACGAGGGGCCAATGGTATAAAAAGAATAATGGCATTATTCAGAGAAGCATTTACATCGATAGAAAATAGAATCGATATCAGGAGCCATAAAGGCGTAAAGTATAAGTCAATGAAAACGTTGATGGAGAGTATAGAGTTGCATGGTGTTGAATGTTAGTCATATATTAAAATAGATGATAATGCTAAATGCCCGTCAGAGAAGGTTAATTTATAGACAAGATAGTCACAGGAATGAAGAAAAAATCATTTGTGATGCACTGATGAAAGAAAAACTTATATCAATCTTAAGAGAAGGATAAAGTTCAACACAAATTAAATTATGTATTAAGTTGATGAAGACTTTACCTCCTATTATTCCACCCATTATTGGTGAAATAAATATAAGTATCATTTACAAAGAACCTACAATTCCATTCATAAAATTTTGTACCATCACTGTATGAACAAAGGTGCGTAGAATTATGTCCCCTCCTATTATTTATCTATGAAACATCGTCAAAAAAAGAATTATTCCATATATTCGGGACTATTTGATGAGTAAGAAACATAAAAATCAAAATAAAACATAAAAGACAAAATAACTCTCGATAACTAAAAATAAAGTACGACGGCTATGGTCATTTCGCACCTCTTTAACTCATTGAAAAAACCCATCTGCACAAGCACAACATCCACTGGGCGGGATTCGAACCCGCGACCTTTGGGTTAGCCGGCGAGCACGCTACTCACCAGGCTAACCCGGTCGGCTAAACTAAAAATAAAGCTCGACATTAAAATAGAATTTAAAATTCCTATGCCAGTGTCTAAATCAAAAAATCTAACAATCCACAAAAATTATTTTTATCTCGGTTCAGGTAATAAAACTCCTAGAATTAACCTTTGAGTCATAGTAAGCATCTATTTTAACACATTAATTTAAAATGTACATAGGTATATCAAGCCCGGTCACGTCTATCTGAGAAGAATTTAAATATATCTGAAATATTTTACATTACAGTAACAAGAGGGATAAATATTTTATCTAGTCGTTTTGAGATTTTATTTTTACGAATTAATTTTGACATTAATGCATTCAAATAGAGATAACCTTAGTTAATAACCACATTAAGTGCATAAAATGTTGAAAGCCCGGCATTGACGTAAAACTACAAGGACATACATTGTGGTTTATTTATACCATTAAATCTGAGAGTCACCCATTAATAAAAACAGGAAAAAGTTCTTTAATTGTGCGTTTTAAAAAATGAGGTAAAAAACAGTCAAAAATTCATTGTCCAAACTAAAAAAAAACTTTTTTTATCGTGAGTTCGTGATGCGCACCGTTCAACATATTTTTCGCAAAATGTAGAGGGAAAAATACTTTTCGGATTTAATAAAATGCCGCTCAAGAAGTGCTTTATTACCAAAAACAAAGGTTATGTCATAAAACCCAAGCACGGCAGTGAGCGCCGTGCTTGAGAGCACGCAAAGTGAGGGAATTAGGGTCACTAATATAATCATAGCGCCGCACGCCATGCGTGAGGTTGATGTGGACTCGGCGTTGAATTCCGAGTTGAATAGGGAGTCCCATGGGTGGCTGGAAATTCCCACCAAATTTTATAGACAGTCTGTGAAGCTATGAACGCGGAAGGTACACTTACGCGACAGTATCAATGGCATCATAAGAGCTCGAAATTCAGCATTTGTGATAAAATAAAGTCTATGGATTCTGGTCCACTGCTTGGATTCACGGTGTCGACATTCATCCGTCTATTAACGTTTTCATCGCTTTCATAATCCATCCAAAAATGTTTTATCGTCACCTTGAGTGTTGGAGCCACATTGGCCTGGGCACTGGCTGTCAAATGGAGCCAATTCAAGTGTTCGGTGGCAACCATAAATTCTTCGATTAGAAAATCGATAAACAATCTTATTTTTCCTTAGTGTACCTAAAATTCGATTATTTTGCTTCAGACGCCGTCCTATTTCTGAAAGTATTCCTAACATTACTAAAACTTTTGACACCGGGGGCTCCTTTTATTAAATTTCCCCTTTAAGTATCCCCTCAAGACACACCGAACGGACCTTTTTAATATCACTCATTGAGAAAAAATAATGTGCTTGTTCGGTAGAAGGGGGGGATTGTTGGATGGGAGGAGATAGAGGTAGAGTGAGAGAGGGTTAGAAAAGTGTGGTATTGCAACATACAAGCTGCATAAATTCGCCGTTATCTTACTCGAAACAAGTGATCGAAGAAACTGAACAGCTTACGTTAAAAAAACACGTGGTCGGTCAAGTGGTCAGGGAGATCAATTGTTCAAGGAAAAAAAACATGTATTCCAATTACCACTCTTTATCGCAACAAAATCAGCAACAGACGTAAATGATACGTAATGACCATACAACCTTTTTTGTTAACAGTTATTTAAGAAACCAAAAACACTCAAGTATGGCATGCTTTGGGCGAAAAGATCACAAGAGTTGAGTCTGTCCCAAAACACCGGTGTTAACCCAGCGTCGGCTCACTTCAGAACCACGATTTTCAGCGAGGGGTCAGGTCCACGAACTTTTCGTTGAGCGGCGTTTCCGTCGCTGGGGCGGCGGCAGATTCTTTTGTGCGGAGATCCAAAAAGCTACCAATCACGAGACGATAAGCAGTCATCATATCTTTCCACATTTCGAAACAGTCCGCTCTTGCAAGCAGGTTACTTCTACTGACCTAAGTGAGAGATATGAGAGGACTACCATGGGAGAGCAGTGGCGCACGGAGAAGTGAGGGCGAGAAGAGATTATCGCTGTTGGATCCCAAGCAGTTCGATCACGGGCATTTCAGAACGCCAGGGCAATTTGTGAAAATTTTAACACTTGTTAAAGTTTGTCACAGTACGTGGGATCAAATCACACGGCGGGGTTACGTTACGTGAGTACTCGAAACGGCAATAGATTTCTCAAAAGTCTTTCAATGAGGAGGGGAGGGTTGGAGGGAGGGAGGGAGGAGGTGAAGAGGATCGCGCCCGTGACGCTTACTTCCCTTCAGTCTCCTGGGAAGGGGAGGGGGTGGGGTGGGAGGAAGAGGATGGGGAGGTGGGGGGAGGAAAAAGATGGAGGGGATTTATGCGGCATATGATGCCTGAAGAAGAAAAGGAAAGGAGAGGGGTGGAGAGAGAGAAGGGAGGAGGAGGAGGAGGAAGAGAAGACGTCCTTCTTTCTGAAAAGCGGCGCATCGGTTGCTCCTCTTAAAAAACGTTGCGCAGTGAAAATTCAGGTTAGAGCCGTCATGGGCTAATGAAAGAGGCGCACGGAGGTACAGGCTGTGGCCTCCTTTCCCGCTCCCCCTTTATCGACCGTAAATAACGGATGTTTCGGGTTTTATTCGCGTGTGTGTTCGTTTTGTGTCTGCTGCAACATTACTTTTTTTTACATCGTCGTGGTATTGCGATGAATACTCTTGAGAAGGTATCTGTAATGTCACCGCGCGATTGCAATATGCATGAGAGCAATATAATCATGACAGGACTTTGTACCAGCCTGTTAACATTTGGCCAGGCATTATTTTCCTTTTAGGCGTATGTATTTTTCGTGGAAAAAGGGAACTTACTCGTACTCACCATATTGGTTTTCGCTACACTCTACACAGAAGAAAACCTCTTTATAATAAACCTATTATAAAGAGGTTTTCGGTTATTTAAACATAAGGTTCTTTATATATATATATTTATTTATTTATATAAATATATATATGTGTAGAGAAGCTGAGTGCGGACATCGAGCTACAAGGAGAGAAATTAGAACAAGTGGAATCCTTCACCTATTTGGGAAGCAGAATTACATGGGATGGAAGAAGTTCTATGGATATCAAGGGTAGATTAGCTCAGGCTAAGAAGGCATTC
>WURS02122646.1:0-22733 GCA_011762765.2 Rhinocypha anisoptera | reverse complement strand
CCCGGGATGACCCCCCTTTATTGACCGCGTAGCCCAGTTCCCTCCAAGGGGATGGGGGGGGATAGTGAGAAGATACATGACAGACTCAAGTCAAAATATTTCACTCAGAAATATATCAAAATAAAATGAACTCCATATTTACTTGCCCTAATAATTTCAAATTAATTTCAATTCAATCAATTCAAACAGTACATGAATACTTTCATTTATAACCAGCATTCTACCGATACTCGAAGGCAACCAAGCGATGTGACGAGGGTGGATCAGAAGAGAATTTCCCAGATCTCAGCAGAGAAGGTGCTTTTGTCAAACTCGCCACAGAGGATAGTGACATCCATCGTAGACGACACTGCAATAGGTTGCCCTATTCCGGGACAATAATAAAATGTCAACCTTCAAAGCTCTTTAGCAAGGATGAGCCGTTAAATCTGGAGAGAGGATCTAGGGCCAGGGTACAAATCTGGCTGTCGCACATATACGTACATGAGTGTATTATTCTCTGTAGTCGCATGCCAAAACGTTGATCCATGTATTCCTCAGCCTAAGGGGGTTAAATATTGTTTTTTACAAACAATTGATATCATTTTGGTGCATACTTCATTTCTATTGCAGCATGATTGAGTCGTTAATGGTTCAGTGTCTCATTTTTTAGTTTACCCAGCCAATTAATCCAATTGTAGAATTTAATACAATAAATCCGACCACATGTGAGCTTTTCATCTACAAAGTGTTGTTGCCAGAAAAGAATGGATATCTATTTTACAACTGAATTACATTGTCTGAAAATTTTCTTTCAGTCACTCGTGAAAGATTTGCAGGATTGTAAAATGCACGATAGCAATGCGGACTCACAACCCCAGTCGCAACCTCGACTACTTCCTGCCAATCAATCTGATAATACCTCTGTTTTTGAAACCTTCCAGTTCATGTGGGCTCTTGTCAATGGCTTTTGGTAAGTTTCTCTTTTTTTCTTTGTGCATTTTACCGAACCTAGAATAAATCAGGTGCATTGTAGGCAGTAAGGTGTATCTGGTGAATGACGTCACATCTGTTCCCCACCAATATACATAAAAGATTTAAAATAAAATTCACCGAGGAGGACGTCATCACCTACTGGAATTCCATAAGGACACAAAATAATATAGGCATTATCTCGGATGTGTCTCCACAGAAAAATATAAATCATGTCAGATGATGACAATTATCTTTGAAACCAATCATGTTTATATTTTTCTGTGGAAATACATCCAAGTTAGTGCCTATTCTCCGTTGTTGTAGTTTTGTTAACTCGTTGGGAAAGGTGATGCAAATATCACATAATCTGTGTTCCATACTTATAATTTCTCATTACATTATGAACTATTATCAATTTGCCACCCTGTATTTTCTCAATACATATCAAAATATGTAATTATATAAATTTCAATAAAGTTAAAAATCATATTTTTAAAACGGACTAAAAAATATGAACTAATTTCTCTTATCCTCATACAGATTCATGACATCATACAAAGATTGTCCTGAAAAATTGTGATTGTGAATTTTAATAGTTTTTAAAATTAAATAAATTTAAAATTTAAAATGAAAAAACTTGGGCCGCATACTATAGATAATTGAATAGTTCACCTAAGTCTATGAACTGTTGCGCATACATTTTCTCAATGACAGCAACCCCCAACATTCCCTGCTATTATCGATAGCATGTGCCCTACATTTTTCGTTTTAAATTTTACATTTATTTTCAAAACTATTTAAATTCACAATCACAAACTTTCAGGACAATCTGTATGGGGGAATCTGTACGAGGATAAGAGTAATTATTTCATATTTTTTAGTCCATTTTAAAAAGTGATTTTTTTTATTTACATATTTATTTTATAGTTTTCAGTTAGTTTTAAAATGTGGTTTTTAAATATTTTTTACATATGTAACACCGAGTTTACATCAGCCAGGTCCATCAAAGGAGAAGCCAGGAACCGATGGAAAATGACCAAAGAACAGTTCTAAGAAAACACGTTTATTGCTCGTGCTTTCATTATTATCCAAACCCAACTGCCCCCCTGTCCCGTCGTCCTCCTCCTCTCTCTCCACCCGTCGGCATTCCCCCGTCACTCTCCTTGGCCGCACTGTAGCTGTCGCAGTTGCAACGTTGTCATTCGCATATTGCATTGGGTCACCCCTGTATGAATGAATTGGGCGAGGCACAGCATTCCCCACATGGGTGGAGGAGGACACGTTGGCATCTAAAATTTTTATAATTTTTCTCCCTTGGAGGTCATCTTTTTCCCGCCGTGGGAATATGACTATCTTCCAGTGATGCCGAGGAGGTATCGTAAATAAAATTACATTCAACTCTTTCCACCTTTTTCAATGATCCCTTGACAGTCCTGCAAAATCCACTCTTTGTTGCCAGAAAATATTCTTGACCCCTGCAAGGCTCGAACCCATAACCCGCTAAATGGCTATTCCTCACGCTACCGCAGAGCCAGCAAGATGTCTAATTAGAACAGGGAATTTAGCGTGTTTAGTACTGCGAACTCTTTGGCCATTGCCTATCACCTCGTATAAGTATATATCTTAATATATGCACGTGTGTTCGTATCTATTATTGGATATGATTACATTGTCATTCAGTTCTAAATTATATTTAACGTTCCAAGTCTCTAGCTCATGGGGAAGTTACTTTAAAATCAATTCCCAACTTTCACTCGAACAGATAAACAAACATACAAGAAAACGAGTTAATAAAAACGTGATAAAAGAATGAACGACACGTAAAGACTGAGGAATGAGGGCATACGAGCTTCACTCGCCTTCAAGAAAATCGCAGCCATAGCTCATTATTACCAGACAGACCGGAAGGAACATTATTTGGGGGGGGAAGAAGAAAAAACACTGTAAAGGTTTTTCTACTCGTACACTTTCTGCCTGAATTGATTGTCCCCAGGAGCAACTTTATGAAAATAAGTAAATTCCACAAAGTTACTGTGTTTATCTTTTAATTTACAAGAAGCATTTTCCATATTTTAATTTTGAATACCGTGTTTGCTTACTTATTTTTCCACCCACTTATTTTATTCAAATTGTGTACCAACCAAAATTTGAGTGTGGGGAAAATGTGCCTTGGCAATGAATTTTTTTTAATTATGGCATCAAAAACGGATTGCTCACAAGTGGGAGGCAGATATTGTGTAGTCACTTTCGTTATTTTTGTTCACTAAATAGAATAATTTTATAGAAAAACATTCTTTCACCATTCTATTTTTCTACATGTAGCACATCATTATGGTCTCCGTATCTTGCTCCAGACTCTCATGTCGTAGCATATTCTTCAAATACAAAGAAAATAAGTTATCGCTGGCTTGGAGCAACAAATTATCAGTTTAGGTATTGACTTGTGACTGTCATTCGGCAAGCTCAAATTGTTTACTTCTGCCCCCCCCCCGCCCTCCAACTCCCCCCCTTCCCACAAATATTTCCGTCGGATGGAGAAAGCTTGGTGGTGTATCTGGCAAGCAACACTGACCACCATTTTGGGAAATCCAGTGTAGTCGAATCCCATGCATATGAAATGATTCTGTCACAGTAAATTTCAACACCTCTATGTAGTTAATGATCGAGAAACCGGAGAATTTTGGTAAGCTAAAGGAATTTCATTTACATGGGATTTCAGAATCTCTGGTGTAGGGAGGAAATTACACAAGTTAATACAGATTGAATGTTGTTGATACGGGCACTATAAAATGCTTATGAAGTTTTCTCAGGTTTTCCACTGGGTTTCAGGGGCTCCATTTTGGCCGACATTTTGACTCTTGACTTGAGGGTCATCGCAGGCTCCCTATAATCCCTTGACTCGAGGGACTACGGCCCCAACGACAACCCTCGAGTTGAAACGTCGGCCAAAATGGAGCTCCCCTCTGACACCCGAGAAAGGGTGGAAAACCCAAGAAAACTTTGTGAAAATCATTTGCCGGGAAAGCACCAGATCTTACATCATTAAGAATTCTTTTCTGAAGTGGTCTTTATTTTGAACGAATCTTGTTCTACATTCATTCATATCTTGGGAGTACTCATACATATAGCCAGGGAAACCCTCGTCCTGTTTGATTTTGCCAATATCAGAACTTTTCATAAAACCATGTGTCCCTCAATGGAAGGAACTGTCTCCACCTGAGTCTACTCACATGCATCACAGTACGTGATACGAGTTCAACACTGGCCTGACAATGCGACCTCGTTTCTTCCTATGGCTTGTGAAAACAGCGATTTAATGACATCTGTAATATAGATGTTTGCTATCACCATTAGCTTTTACTATGTCGCAGAAAGCTGTAGCTGATGGAGATTTCTTTGTCCTATCCCTAGTGGAGTCATTTGTGAAACTTTTGGCCTTAGACGTGACATCCCCTATGACAAACCAGAAGTCTTCCCGTCATTGGAGGAAGTGAAAGAGAGACTACCCGAGGCTATGCGTTACGTCTCCACGATTGTCAGCTGCCTCTCCAGGTGAGTCACTCGGACAGATTGTGTGTGTGAAAGCGATTGCCACATTTTCTGTCGGTCGATATTTTTTTTTTCCCCTATATTTTAACTGGGTAGAGTTGGATGATAACAGTAGTATTAAATTTAAGGTCTCAAGCATCCATTTCCTTTCAGTTAATCTTTCAAAATTATGTAAAAGTATTGGTGACAATTAAATGAGTTAATTATCTGTAATGGGAGTGCAATAAAGATTTCACAAAATTGTTTATCTACAGTATTTTGGAAACTCCTGAATCGCAGCTATCAGTGGAACATCCAGTTATATCAACTCTTTACTCGCTGATTCAGTCAATGGTACCTTCAGAGTTCCTAAGCAACAAAGCCGTGACCTGTGAGAAACTTTTCCGTTTTTGTATTGATGACAGCACAAGGTAATGAATATTTTGACTTGAAAATACTCTCATTGGTATATAGTAATGTTTTATTAAACAAATATTTTTGGGTTCTTTAGAATTACGATACATCACTTCTAACCGGAGGTGAGTTTATCAGTCAATTTCTGGAGAATAAATTGGGAAATTTCAAGAGTTATAACTGATGGATGACAAGTTATATATGTAATGCCTTTTGGTCAATAAACTCTGAATCCTCCATAAACATTTTATAATGTGATAACCAATTCCATATTGATGAGAAAGCAGGGTATGATTGTCGACTTGGTTTTCTGCTTTGAATTGCTTCAAGGCCAAAAATTGGAAACGTTACCCAAATGATGATGAAGTCTACCTTTAAAACGTTGCATTACTTGCCACTTTTTAAGTTCCCATGATAATTCCAAAATATTGGCTGCTTCGAATTGTAACTTGGAGAATTAATTAAAGTTTGAAAGTGAAATACTTGAGATACCTCGAAGGTGTTACGGTTAGTTTGGAAGTGTCTCGAGTTCCAAATAAGTTTGAGCTGATTTCTTCCATAAGAGAGGGATCATTGAAGAAGACAGATTTGTGGCCACGCACAAGTGTGCCCTAATGGTCTTCTACCCGTGCTGACTCTCGGTAATCTGTGGAGGCATTACCCGTTGCGCACAGAGGGGAGTTCCTCCGATGAATAAGAACTATGTCAGGCACGCTCACTCACACGAGTGGCAGGAATGCACCTGTAATGGATATTCATCGGATGAGATTGCCCTGTGCGCATCACCATGGTGGGGAGGAACCCATGGATACATCGATATTTTGGAGATGGATACCCTCATCCGTGTGATTCAGATATCAGAGCAGACGTTGATGTTCACTAAACTGGCACCATTTATAATCCTCCACGAAAGTTTGTTTGACCGTAAAGCCAAAGAGTAAAAGGTGTTGTGATGAAAACATCTGGTTGGCCCACAAGAGGGGAACAGGTTTCAGGTGACACAATAGTTCACGAACAAATTTTGAACGAGGATTCCACAAAGGAGTATCATTTAACAATTCAGTATAAACAGATTGCAATTGCTGGCTGGGGATCTGGCTGACACACCCAGGGGTCACCTAAGCATGGATGTTGTGTTCATCCAATGGGGCTTTTTTTCTATAATTTAAATGACCCTAGCCATCGACATACCCTTTAAAGAAAAATACTGCTACAGTACACGATCTCTGATAGTCCGACAGAAACGGGACCGACCGACGGAGGCCACCTGTCGAATTACAGAATTTTTCCTGATAATCGAGAGTGCAATTTAAACTATGCAGGGCGTGAAAATAAAAAAAAATAGGAATGTTGTATATTTTGTTCTGTATTTGTGTTGCGTATGGTTTCAACGGCGAATTATATAGTTTGCACAACTGTGGTGCAATGAGAGTAAAATTTTTCCATTTTGCTTAAGAGCTTTTTAAAAATTCCACTTCTACTTGAATTGTTTGGTCGGGATGCCATTGCTATCACATTAGAATGACCAACTTTAGAAAATTCACCACCCTTCAAAGTTTTCCCTATTCCAGATTCACGCACATAACAGACTTCACGAAATTTTAATTTTTTTTCTTTTGTTTTCAATAATGTTTTCCCACGTTTGTACCATTGAATTATTATAGCCCATTTACTACTCTTCCAAAGTGTCAATGTGTGTTTGAGTTTGAAAATAAAATCTCCCCTCCCACCCTATTCAGTAAATTTTGAAATTTTTTTTACATAATCTGTTTCTTTTTAGTTTGAAAATAAAAACAAACATCTTTCCCCCCCCTGTCACTGGGAGTTTGTCGCATTAATGAACGTGGGGTCGGATTAGCAAATGTCGCACGATTGAGATTGTACTGTACTACATACTAAGATAGGAATTGAAAGCAGTGTGTTAAATCAGTATGGGCACATGAAAGACATTTTGAAGGTTGAATTATGATTGATGTGAATAAATATTTAAAAAAATTCACTTAAATGAAATGGCCTGAGTAAAAATACTTTTGAAGTAGAAAAGACTGATGCATGAACGACCTGGAAATGGAAAGGAAACCTTTGGATTGGGTATAAGCCCCGGAAGGAGTGCCAGAGTGTGGGCAATAAGTTTGCCACTTCACACACCCAAAATGAATCATTGGAATAGATTCTTAATTCACGTGTAGTGCATACAATTCTACAAAAAACCAAGATGATGTTAAAGTAATCTCCCACGAGGTTTTCGAGAGGATGAGATCTGGAATTTGAAAGGAGAAAGTGTTGAGTGATATGAGGGCCATGGAACTTAGAAGAAAGGGAAATTAGATTCAGATGCACGTGTTAGCTAAGGTTTTTAGAAAATCACATCATGTCCACATCAGGAAATCTGAACAGAATAAGAAGGTTGTCGTGGAAGGAATCTTGATGCAATTAGTGACTATACTTGTAATGCAGTGTTTCAGAATTTGGCATTTTTCATTCGGATGTGAATATATTAATACTTTCACACCATTCTTGTTTATTGTGAACATATCTCCTGCACCTCACAAAAAGTAACATAAGCATAAGAAATGAGATATGTATTCAAATGGTACATTTAAATCAGGAATTTAATTATGCCCTTTGGTCTCTCACTCTGTGTGTTAACTTTAAAGTGACCACACGTGAACAAAGTCCAAAGGTTGTCTTTTAGACATCCCGGTTGAAAGGTCCAGAACGCAGAGAATGCCACAGAACAATGCCACACAAAACTTGGGTGTTTGAACATCAGCAGTAAAATGCAGTAGGGCCTACCATCTTAATCCTATGGCCCACAAAATAACTGTTGTTTCTCCTGGTTCTGACTGATGAAACATCTTGTTGTGACTCAGGGTGTTTTGAAGTCATTTCCGTGAAATAGAAATTCCGTTGAATTAAGAAAACAAAAATTTGAGAATTTTACAATGGCTTTTTTATTGTCATGTTACAAATGTAAGTTAACATTCTGGTTGAAGCACTGTACCAAATAACTACATAACACAGTGACATTTGTTGTGAAAATTAAGAGCGTAAACCTATTCCATTTTTAAAATTAGTTATGTCAGATTGGTATCATTATTGCAAAAATTTATAACGTAGCTGTTGTAACTCTTTGGAAATAATTTTTAAAGTTGCTGTATCAATTGCTTCACCTTCTCTTTACAGATTGGTGCTTATGAATGGCCTTACTCAATTTCAAGAAGTTCACTTGGTACTCTTGAAGGCATTAAATGGCTTGTAATTAGCATTGAATTTGAAGATGGGGTGGCTGTGATAATTAAGTTACCATAATAATGCAAACTGCATTGCTCAAACCTTGTCTTTATTTATGTTATTTTATAATTATTAAGAAGGAAGAAAATTTAATTTTGACAATAAATGTTTTATTTGATATAAATTTATTTGATTAATTTCTGATTTCATAGTTGCCACAACTTTAAACAATATGGCAAAAATATTATTTTGGTTAATCAACTGTGGCTTATGTAACTCAGACCACGGATCCACGATTTAAACGGGGACCAGAGAGTTCACTTTCTGTCTTAAAATGTTAACTTTTACAACGTGGACAGAAGAGAAAACTTTGAATATAAAATATAATCGCTAAAATCAATTAAGTAAAAATAATGAATCATCAGCAAAAAAACTGGCATTGCTAAAAGTAGTTCTTTGGTTGATCGAGTGACTTGAGGTTGGGGTTAAGGAGATTCGGGTGAAATCTGCTTGTTGCTGTACAGAGACATGAAGGACTCCCCCTCGGGAAGTTGAAGCCAATTGTCCGGTGAGTACTTGCATCCCTTCTGGTCGAGCACGTGGAAGGTGAACGCGTGCCTTGGGTCGGTCGACGTGTTTGCATCGCTCCTGTGCACCACCAACCCATGAATCACAATGCAAGTACCTACGAGTATGAGAAATAAAGGGGGAAAAGAAAAAAAAATCGTCAGGGTTGAGAGCTCGAACATGATTCTTAAAAGTTTTGAACATTTTATTTCGATGGAGTACAATGCGATTTCAAGTACGAGGGATTCTGCACTTGAGTTGTCGCGAGACCAGTGGGGGACACAAATGGTGACCACCATGAAAAAAGCCAGGTAAGGACGGGGCAGATATGACGGTGGACGTGCTCTCACCCACCTGAGCATTTGTTCACATTCTGGCATTGCATCATCGGATAAGTGATAAGTCTTGTTATGCAAGACACTCACTGCCACAAATGAGGAAATCCAGCCTACAGTCCACTTCAAATGACTTGGTGTGTGTGAGACTTTGGTCTTTTCCATCAGCCCCCGTTTACTCTCGGGCAAGAGAGGAGAAATTTGTGGAATGGGCGAGGCAGGGGAGGTGCAAACAACAATGGCATTGTTGCCAAATCTACGTCAATGCATAACTTATATAGAACGAAAGGTTTTAGACAAGCAGTGAATAACTTGACGTGAGGATATAATTGGTAGTAACATAATATCTATGCACCGAAGGACAATGTATGGTGAATAATTCAGTATAAATAAGCTTTACAATTTAATATTTTTCAAGCCCTTCAATATCTAAGCAACATGTAAAACATTTTCGAAATTTCATTTCATCTTCCTCCACTTCCGTGTCTTTGAAATCACACACCTGTACTTTAAATACAGATGTTGAATACTCAGAAAATGTGGCAACACAGCAAGCACAGAGCAGACCTTTACACAACAAAAACCTGAATAAGACTGAGCTCCAAAGAAGAGAAATTTCCCCACCCATGCTCCTATTGGTAACCTCAAACCACATGGCTGGCCTAAAGCTCCTCCTCCTCTCTGGTGTGCCTTCCTACATGCCATGTCATTTGAAATGGACTGTAGTAACAAAAGCCAAGAAATTCATCACAGCCTTTGTTGGTATTTTGTGCCCTTGTTTGTGGTTTGGCAGTGAGCAGCATTCATGTGGCAACTGTTTGCATCAAAGCACCACTTCAGGAGAATCGACTTATAAAGTTGGGTAAAAATATAATATACTTTTTAAGTCTAAAGTCTATATGGGTGTGTAATATGTTAGATATTGAAATGGATCTGAAAACAAGAATTTTTCATCAGGGATTGGAACAATTCACTGAGGGAAACAAGTAAAGATGGAGGAAATGTACACATTTGATAAAGCACGGGGATGTGGAATCCATCCAGGTCTTAATAGTAATTAACCATTTATGAACACAGCAGTCGCTTGTTACTACGTACCCTTCTTGACCGGAACGGGACGGAATATCGACGATGGATACAGGGGTGCGGGAGCATTATAGATGAGCTGCACATCATTCAAATCCTTCCCATCGCATTCGCTTCGCACCAGACGCCTGTGCACCCCAGATTTGTGGGAACCCGATGCAAACCAAAGGCAGCCATTTTTGGTGGTGGCATCATTCAGCGCCAACCAGAAGCCAACAAGTGCAGAGGGCGGGTCAGCAAACAGGTATGTTGCATCTTGATGCGGAAGTACTATTGGAAATCAGGAAATGTCAGCAAAAGTTTCTCTGACAACATCCGCCCCCGAGAGAGTTGCATCCATTTCTACATTCTCATCTTAAGGCCACCTTACACGACTTGAATGATCTCATTACAAATGATCACATTACCAAGGGCTATTGCAAACTTGAATTATATAACATCTTTTTTATTTCTGTTGATATGGCATGCAAACTTTCCTTTGTGTGATATTGAAAAAATTAATACAAATTTGACACGAAATATAGGTGTTAACTTTTAATGTATATCCACAGAAAAATATAAACACGACTAGTTTCGATGAAAATCATTGTCATCTGTTATTTATCATTATTATCGTCAAAACTGGTCGTTTATAATTTCCTGTGGAAATACATTTAAGTTAACACCTATATTTTGTGGAATTCCACCATGTGACGGCTGCCTCAGTGAATTTTGTTGCATACAAATTCATTACAGGTCCTTTGACCATGTCATATTTGAAAACTTTTAATCTCATTTCAAACATTAAATTTATTGGTTCAGTTACTTTTTTAAAACCAAAAATCATTAATAGAATTGAACCATAGCAGTGAGAGACCAAGGTTGTGTAGTCTAAATGATTATGCACTATTTCCAATACATTGCTGTAATACACGTTAACATTGATGTGTCAATGCGTTTGGCGGACAGGCAACAGGGTAGCCTGGAGAGAGCAATCATGGCATTCATAGGACGGCGTGCATGCAATGGTGACGGACGTTGACAACTCACCTTCACCACCGATCTTGGGGTTCTTGTAGATATACATGCTCTGAGTGATGACCGGATCGTAAAGGCCAAGGCGATAGCAAATTTCACGGACGGGCATTGACGTGGCGATTCGCTTGAAAACTGGGTGGTGCTTGTGCAGGGCATGGCCGACCTTATTCAGTAAATTCTTACTTGCACCTTCAGTCTTCTCAGTGCCTGAATCTCCATTCATGTTCATGTCAATATTTCCATTTTCTACTGCAGAAGCTTCATAGAAATAGCTGACTTTATCTGCACTATCCAAAAAGTACTGGTCCTTCTTCTGCAATACAAGAGGGCACAAAACATTAGGTGGGATTATTTACGAGATTGCCTTCGGGGATGGTTATTTGGATGAATGTAAATAAACTACAGGGCTCACATTTTCGACGTTCTGGAGGAGGAGTTATGTGGAGAACAGATTCATATTGAGTGAATAATAAAAGCTTTTTGCTCAATTGAGACTAAAAGTCCCCACTTGCACCTAATCCCCAACAAATGAATTGACTGAAGTGAAACACCTCTGTATTTCCACAATTAAAACGTATATTTTATAACAATGAATGCTGCAAGTTTGCTTGGAACCAATTTTTCGGCATGAAAAAGAAGAATGAATGTCGATTCACTTCAAACATTAAATTTTCTTCAACTTTAACTTCTTAAACTTTTTTCAAGGGACTGCCTGCATCGTGAGTTACCCTCTCTGCTTGCATCAGCCCCATTACTGTTTTAACGTTCCATTTGATTGGAAAAAAGACATACCTTATCCTCTCCAGATTTGAACACATGAGTGTGATTATCTGGAATGTTCTCAGCTAACATCTCTCCTGCTTTTCTGAGCTCTTCCACCTCTTCTTCATTGAGGAAGTCTTCAAGAACTACGAAGCCATCTTGAAGAAACTTGTTACAGCAGAAGGAAAAAATGGTATCATATGTTGAAAACAGGGTTATTTCTAAGATAAATATCAACAAATGTAATAAATTAGTGTTAAATTGACTGATAACATCAGTAGATGAAAGATCTAAAGTAGGATTGTAGCCCAAATGGAGGTAGAGATTTCTAAAGGAAGTTCATACAGAGAGTAGATGGGTAATTGCAAGCGTCCATCATCATGTTTTCCAAACAGAAGATAGATAGGTTTGATGATGAAGAAAGAGTACAGTTCGCCATGTAAGCAGTAAACAACCTAAAATCAGATGTACATTTTCCTTTCCTCCCAAATTTTTATCATTGTGGATTTTAGTTTTTCTGTTGCCCATGTACTCCTGAGTTTCATAGTTCATCACCGTTGATTTATTGGGTGTAAACTAATTGTGTCTGCTAACTGAAAGGTTGTGGGTTCTAATCACGCCCATGGCATGGATGTTGTACTAGTCTCAAAATAATTTTCCTTGATGTTCGGCGTCAGTAAGGTCATGTGGCCGCGAAAATATGCCAAAACTACGAAGCACAGCGACCACAGATTAAACTGGGAAAAGCTTAAGAGAGGGAAAAAAAACTATATTATGTGACGGTTGTCTGTATCTGGTACGTAGACCTTGTATCATTGCCAGTGAATCGATATCAGCGCAGTCTTTTTGTATGATGATGTGCAAGTATTCTTGGATAATGATGAGTCGTCTATTCTTTGCTATGCCCTCCGAACTTTAGCCGTTTTTTTCATGCAAATGACGTGAAACTCTTTGAGCATCCAGATGCTGCCTTTGGTGAAAATATTGTCTTCGGTATCGGCCATTATGTTTTCTCAATGTTTTTCCAGTTTGTGGCAAACGATGTCACAATCGCATTCCGCGCTTCCGGGAGAACAACGATATGGTGGCGACCCAGTTTGGATTTGATGAATAGTGATTTCTTGTTATATAGTTTCCGTGAGTGTGTAGGTACGCCTCAAATCACCTCAAATAATTTGGCGTCGCGGATCGTTCATGTGCCATTCTTTCCATTAATTTCGCCTCAAAGTTGAGTCGCTTTACTCGTGTGATGGCGTCATATTTTAGGTTCCGGCTTTGTGAGTCAATATATCTCTTTTTCGTGCGATATTTGAAGGTCGGCTTTGACGGTAATATCGTGCAGAATTTCAAGGGCGCATGACTTATTCGAGAGTCCGCGTAGGTATGGTTAGATCGTCAGCGTAAGAGAGGACTTTCCTGAATTAGAGAATTCTGTCACTAATACTCGTGACGAAGTAAATATGATTTCCCTTCCAAATTAACCTAATTATGAGTAATAGGCAGGTCAACAGCCTGCAACGATTTTTGCCTATATATAGGTCATTTGCTGGCACTTAATGGTATTTTTCGGAACACACCTAGTAAGTTCCCTATCCTGTTACGAAAAAACTAAGGGCTGTATGGGTCACCACAGGCTTAAATAATTATAACAATGTACAATAAAAGGGCATTCTTTCTCACTAAATGTAGAAGAATTATTTAAATGTAGCTCTTTTCTTATATGCGAGAGCCATCTACTGCGAAAAATGCGGAAGTATGTTGTTTTCGCCAACAGCTGTTTCCGCGCCAAAAACTTTTACCATTTAAGGTAATTGTTTGTTCAGCTTTGATATTTTTTCATATTGAAACGATTGAGCCGTTTAGAACACTAAATGTATAACTTAATGACGTAGAGAAGACTTTGAAACCGTTCTCGGCAATGATTCCGCCGGATGTATCAATCACGACGCAAATTTTGGGAGGTGAATAACGCAAGACCAAAATAGTTCATTTCGCAAATGATGGTACAAGAGAGAATTAAATAAAAGCTATTCTAAAGAGTAGGTCCCGTGGAAAGATATTTTGAAGGCCTATTTTAAACGAGTATCTGCCTGCTACTCAGGATATTTACGGTTTATGAAGATGCTATACGCTTTTAGGTATCATTAATATTCAAAATACATGTATAAACGTCGAAAAGTTCTATTTAAAATTACTTAATGATTTTCTTACCTTTTCTACCAACGTGTCTGACATTTCTTCAGCTGACCCGTGACCACTCTAACCGTGTACACGCTCGGCCGATTGATGGTTATACTGAGCGCTCGCCTACGCTTGGTGGCTTGATCACCGGGCCTTGCAAGTTCAGTGAATAAGAGGCTCACTCATTCGATGATTCCTCCCTTCCTACAATTCGTAGTGAAGGCAAAAATATCACGCATTCGTTTCAAGGGTATGCGCGACGTAGTGATTGCAGTTGATCCATAAAATGAGTGTTGCGTTCTAGAATGTGTCATTTACTTTAATAAATGTTGTCTCTCCAAGATAAAACGGAGAATGTGATGGTGGTTCAAGGTCAGTTTTTCTCAAGGTTATGTGTTTTTCTTCAGTTTGTTATGTGTTTAACTTCAAATGAACAATTAATGAACCTTTGAAAAATATGAACAATTAATAAAATGAACAGGTATATAGAGTATGAGTGTATTGTTTATTGCTCACTTCTTCCAATATTACATCATATTTGTAGGCAAACCCGATGTCCTGGGTAAAATGTGTGGACGTTCAGACATCCATGCATAGAATTTCTATCAAAAAGCATCCGGTCTCCAATGGAATCTTTTATGTATTAAGTGAAATTAACCCGTATGACATTCAAAAGTTTTTCAGTAAGAAGACTAATTTCAAACTGTTGTTTGCATCTGCGTCGATAAATGTTATATCTACTTTTGCACTGTATTACTTTGTCAATTATATCCTTGTGAGAATAAAGGTTAAGATTTGAGTATCGATATCGACTTACTTATCCTGGGGGACGAGGTTAGTGCTTGTGTACGTAAATCGACGGAGGAGAAAGTGTTACCTAAAATTATCGTCTTCGTATCACATGATCGTTTATATAGGGCCCATTAGTTTAAATCCCTTTCGATAATAATGCAGGAATAATTCCATTGATATGTCTTATATATTCTGCTTCAGATATCTTGAAAGATAGTAGTTCAGTGTTGGATATTTGTATTAGTTTCCCGAACAGTAACAGTGTTCAAATATTTCCACCTAACGATGCAGATAGTTGAAAGGACCCCTTCCACACATCGAAGAATACTTTTAATTTTAATGGTTGAGTTATTGAAACTGACTTATTTCAACATTGGTTAGCTTACAGGACAGATGGAGAAGAGTTTTACCTGCGGTACGAAAGGAACAGAAAATTGCAAACGATACAACTCTAAACCATGGATATTTGCCTGTGCTTGGTTTGGGTTCTTTTGCATGCCACCAAGCTTGGGCATAACTCAGATGTCATTGGCAAAGAAAAAGTATGCTTGGAAAAACGTATGAGATGAGAGCCAATAATCCACAAATTGAGGATTGTGCTGTTTTTTTTATTTTTACAGGCAGTTGGTGTGCAGTCATCAAGTGAAACTGGAGCCCTGAAGGTTTGGGCAAAGTTTATTGCCAGGATACTCAAATATAATAATAATTTATTGACCTTCAATTTTACAAGGTAAGCCATGGTTTACAAGGCAAATCATGCCACAGAGAATTAAACATATATACCCAATCAAACGTACAAATTACATATGCAAGAAATGCTTTATATTTTAAAACATTCATCATCATTTAAAAATTCGTTTACTGTATAATATGCTTTAGTTAGTTTTTTGATAGTTGCACGAAATTTAGAGATATCAGCTATTTTACAGATATCATCCGAAAGTTTATTATAAAATTTCAGGCCTGTGTATAATACTGATTTCTCAAAAACGGCATATTTGTTAGTATATAGTTGTTATTCATTACCCTTCCTGGTGCCATGGTTATTCACACTTAGAAATTCTGAGAAATAACCTATACATTTGATAATGATAAATTTCTACAAAACTTAGTGCATTTAAAATATACATACTTGTCACAGTGAGAATTTGTTATGAAATAAAATAAGTTCGACAACTTTCCCAGGGTAGGAAGTTATTTAGAGCTCTAATAGCTGCTTTCTGTAATTCGAAAACTCTTATTAGATAGAACATGGGGGCCTAGCCTCAAAAAATTAAACCATAATTTATAACACTGTTAAAACAGCAATAGTAGAGATTTTTTGAAGCTGATTTAGAGCATGTTTGTTTAATAATTCTAATAGCATAGATTGATTTACAGTTTTTTTTACATATTTTGTCAATATGTGCTCCAATTTTGATTGTAGTCCAAAGGTTCACCAAGAAACCTGTACTCTCCCTGGTTTCATAAGGTTTCTTTGAGGAAATTTACATTATATTGAGATCCATATGAATTGCGTAGCCTGAAGTATAATAGTGAAGTTTTCTTTTTATTTATAATTAGATCGTAATTCCTATACCATTCCATAGAGAGGGATAAGAAGTTTTTAATCTGGGCCACAGCATTGTCAGTACTATATATATATAAGACTTTTTAGTGCCCAACACCAACATGAGGTAATTTACACTTATTTTTTAGTATATTTTTATGGGGCACCTGTTTATTTCTGCATAGAATTGTAATCTACTTTGCTTAGTCAGAACAAGTTATTGATGTTCTTATTTCTTGTTATTTTACCTATTATTTAAGTGAAAGTTTAATATTATGCATGCAGATGTTTAGAGCTGGGTGAAAGAAGATTGACTGCTTTGAACTTTATCATGATATTTGAGTATCTTATAACTCAAAATATACTAAAGTTTTCTTATTATTAAAAAAAATCAAAATAAATTAACATTATTTTTGTTTCAAATATAACTTTTCCATAGTTATATTATGTAAGAAATAATATTCAAAATAACACAAAGGTAAAAGTTGAAATGAAAGATCAGCTGGTTTCGTTCAGATACTCTAAGGAGATAGGGAAAAATGATAAGACAAACTGATACTGTTGTGCCATGTAACTCAATTTATCTTAAGCCTTGCACCGAGAGTGAACTGTGCTCCTATCTTGCCAGGATAGGCAAGACGAAGTCTGCAAATATAGGTCTTCTTCAATATCTACTGTATTTCAAAAAGAATATATGGTAAGATGGCGCTGGAGCATAGTTCTCGCTCATGCGGTTCCTGTAAAATTTCTCTTGAAACTAGTGATAAAGTTTTCTCTTGTGACCTTTGTCCATTATTATTCCATGCCAAATGTTCAAAACTCAACGAACCATCATTAAAAGCACTATCGGAAAATTGTGATATATTCTGGAAATGTTTTTTTATGCCAAGCGTTGAAGTTTTCATTGCCCACAATGGCTGCCGATATCGAACTGTCAAAGCAACTTGGAGGTTTTTGCTCAAGAGGTAGATTCTGATATTTTTCAAAACAAATTGTAAAGGCCTCTATTACTGATATCAAGGGCTGCATCAAAAAGGTGTACGAGTGCTCTGTGATAACCCTAAAAATCAACTCCAAACACATTGCTATTCTCGTACTTTATAGATCGCCTTCTTCCTTGTGTCAACTTTTTTTGAAGAGTTTAATGATGTGATTCATTTCATATATTCCACAAATGTGGACAGTGTCCTTGTAATTAGTGATTTCTACATAAATATGTTAGTAAACAGTGCGTCTTCTGCTGACCTCACATATATATACTAGAATCTTTTGGTTTACAGTTAATGAATGATCAGCCTACTCGTGTGTGTGTCTTTTCAGTCAGCCACCTTGATTGACCTAGCGATGACTGATCTTCCATCTAACTGGCTGTCTTATAGATCACTGACTAACGAAATGTCTGATCACCACGCTTTGGAAGTTAAACTACATATTTTAGATTCTGTAAAATCAGATATGCTTGACATAACTTTGAGGAATATTTTTATAATGACACAGTGATTCCACAGCATATATTTTTATACTGTAGAAAAATTTAAGTTATATATTTTGTGTCATTTATAACTATAACTGTGATATGGGGCATGATAATGTCTTTATTATCACCCTTGACTTATCGGATAAACATTTCTTATGCTCTATTGCCACTTCCTGCTATATATATCGATTAGTTTGATGTTAAGTTATCCTTGTCTAACTCCTATATTTTATTTCTAAATTCTTCATTCACATTATCTTGATTTGATTATATGAAGTGTTATTACGTAAATATGGTTCATGTCCAGCACGTAAAGCATTTTGAACATCATGCTCTATTCAGACAAAGGCGTTCACCATATCTATGAATGACATGTATACGTGTTTGACTGATATCCTTTCGATGAATATGGCCACACTCACTCCTCAGTTTTACCACCAGATCTGAATTTGTTTCCTTCAATATTGTCTTTTATTCTTCTGCATATTACTGGCACTGGTATTTTTGATTTATGTAACTCCATATTGAATATTTTGTTCCTTACATTTATCAGTTCATAATACATTTGATAATGCAATCGTTACACCCTTGCTAAAATCTTCTAATAGTTTTCCACTCTCAGAGTTCTCTTTTTGGGGTATTTTTTCTTTAGGTTTGAGTGCCTTGATAATTTAAAAAAAATCATTATTATGTCTTGTTTTAAAGGTGATTCACAGTCATGACTTCTCTGTATTATCCTGATCTCCATCATCTTTCCTCTACGTCAATCCCATCCTTCTCCAATGCATCTTTGCTAATAGTTTTAGCCCATTATAGACTTATTTGCCTCCCAAAGTCCAACCCCTTTGCCCTTGCTGTGGGAACCAGGCAATGACTCTAAGTAATTAATCATAGAGAAAATCGCTAATTTACTCATCGAGCCCATATTGCTATGGTTGTTTAGGTTACCACTATTCAGGAGTGCTTTGTTTAAAATAAATCGGTGAAGCTGATATCTTAAATATATATTTATTTAATTTGCATCCTGATTTTTGCTGATTCAGGGTTTCAGTGGGCATGTAGAGCAAGCATAATAAGTTTTTTTCCTTTTTTGAAGTTACATATAAATTTCTGGTACCCTTTCAATCTAAGTATCCTAAACCAACACTCTGAGGGAAGTTGGTTTCCCTCCTCATTTCCAAAACGTTATGTGTAAAAACTAAGTATGACACCTTTTCTTGACCAAGCAATGAAATTTCTTAGGTCTAAAAACTCACAAAAGGCCTGTTTCTAAGTGAAAAAAATGGACTGAAAAGGTAAAGCTTCAAGGTAAAAGTATACTTCATAGAGTTATATATTATGCTTCATTGAGTTTCTCAGTTACCTCCTTCCACCTTTTTATTCCTTTTGGACACAATATCTCCTTTTTCCAGCCTTATACTTTTCTACAGCTTCCCAAAATGGTCCCTTTTCAAATAAGATACACAACAAACAAATCCACAAATAAATAGATCACTACATGTAGCATTTGTGAACTTGGAAAAGGCATTTGATAATACACTTGTGTAGCCACTTCCCATAGGGTCAATATATACGTATGTAAAAAAAATATCCTGTAATGAATATGAAAGGGATATCTTCTCATACACTCTATTAGCCAATTTATTTAAAATAATACATATTACACCAAAAAGGAATTTTTGCTCGTGATTTAATCCGATCAGCAGTTTCAGTAAGACTGTCTGCATCATTATGATCTGCTTTCGTTCAATTTCTCTAGTCTCCATGCATCACCCCTGAGGCCTCATGGAATTATTATTTTCTCTTGTCCATCCCTTGATCACACAAAACAAAAGTCAAAAACTGAAAAGATACTGCACTGTAAACTGATGTGTTCCAATTTCACAACAGTCACTTCTTCGGGAGTGGCCGCTTAATCCGTTCACCGTAGTGGCTTCTTTGCAACGTAGAGCCGATGCCATAAATATCCGGTTGCTGCACTCAGTGTGTACCTGTATTACGAGAAAACAATGCATATGCACTGGCATATTATTTCATTACATGTGATACAAACCACCAATATATTACAAGTACATACTTCTAGTAGAAGTTACATTGAAACAAATTGAAAAATAATTACCCCTTAACATACCATTCAATGCCAATTCATTCATTCCAATAATTAATACATGCCATTCAAACAGATGCAATATTAGAGCATGCTTAAACTATTAAAAATAATTTATTGAACACAGAAATGTTTCAACTCATTCGTTCATTTCAATCATCACAGATAGGTATATCATTTCACACTCAAATATGTGGGTATCTTGACACCTCACAAGTGTAGCAGTGATCCTTATTTAGCGTGCATACTAATATATTTTGAAATAATACCACGTGAAGATGTAAGAGAGGTGCTCATTTCGCAGCGAGATGCACGTCTGACCACCGATCGGACCTCCTCTCACTGTACTCGAAGATGCAGCGTCGATGAATACAGGGTCGCTCCCAGTCGCTCCACACATTTCATCCAGGTTCCTGAAATGTCAGTAGCAAGCAATAAAATGGTTTTGTCCACATGAATGAATTTCCTTTCAAATGGCTTGTAATAATTAAAAACGTGAAATGTATATATGTAACCCCTTTTCAGCTTCGGCAGCCTTGTTCCTTCGCGGGAGAAAAGTAGCCACGGCACTCTTCCCTTCTATTTCAAATTCCATATTTATTCGCCTTGATAATTTCTGATTAATCTGATACCAAACGGTACATACATACTTTTATGTCCAGCATTCTACTGAAACTCTGCGACAACTAAGGGAAATGACGAGGGTGGGTCAGAAAACAAAATATCTCGGCGGATGGAATGCATTCGTCAAACTCACCCATGGGTCATGAACCGTCATATACAGTTCTCCAAAGGTGCACCCTATTCTGTGGGACAATAGGCAAGTGTGACCGTTCAAACCTTTTTGGAAAGGACGGGCCATAAAATTTGCAGAGGGTCTGGGGAGCATACGAAGTTGGCTGTCATTATATACATACATGAATGTATTCCCGGCAGTCACACGCCAAAATGTTGATCATTGTTTTTCCCAGCCTAGGGGTTAAGATGTCAGGTGACATTACCTAACCACAAACTCCACACAGAGTGGAAACTCTGACCAAAACGGTTTACCATGAGCATTGATGACCAAATTTCAACTAAAATTCACAGAGGAGACCGTAATCTGGTGGAATTCCATAATGAAACAAATAGAGGTTGTCTCTAGTTACATAATTCCACAAAAGAAGAGAAAAAACACAACTGCTTTAGACGATAATCGTCGCCATCACAACCCAGATGATGACAATTATCGTCAAAACCAGTCTTGTTTTTTTCTGTCCTTCTGTTGAAATACATACAAGTGACAACCTCTATTAATTTCAAATTTTGACCTTTGACATATGATAACTCATTTCACGGCAGCTAACCAGTTCAGTCGACAACCCCCGAACATAACTCGGTCATCGCTATAGTCAATCACGGTGTAAGGCATGGAACATTGTGCCAGGTAGGGATCTCTCATTTTTTTGTAAGAGATTTTTACTTTTTGCTTCAATTTTCCTCAACTTCCACTTATTTTGGCCCTCGCTATGGCCACCAGAAGAGTGCATGGTGATATCAGTATTGAGGAACCCAAGCCACCTCCACAACAATGGTGATTTACATAAATGGTATATTTAAAAAGTATCAGGTGGGTGCAACATTGTGGTAATCCTTTACAGTCAGAGAACTTGGAAAAATCAGAAACTTTGTAATTTTCAGTTATATTTTTATATTTTCCCACAACCATGGTTTTTTTGCACAGGTGCATTGTCAAGTGAAACACAAGAAAATAGGTGGTACGTGTACGTAAGTGCGAGCCCAGTTAAGAATGAATGAAAGGTGTGGTGGGTGATTAGTGGCCAGATGCTGTTTGCAATGAAACCATGGTCACGAAAGACATACAAATATTCATGTAAATTTTTTATTTTCTTAGTTCTCCAGCTAAATTATTTAATTATAGTTTATTTATTAATTTCCTGAAATTTACGTTTCATGCAATTTAAGTTCATTCTAAACAAAAATGCACTGAAAAATATGCACTTTTTCAGTCTGATACATATTTCTTACATTTACATATTAATTTCAAAGGTCATTTCAATTCCAAAGGTTTAAAAAAGAATGTGTTGCCTTTTCCAAATACATAGATTGATTTACAGTTTTTTACGGCCGGTTTCGTTACTTCAGTAACATCATCAGGTGATATTAAATACAAAATTTCCTTGATATACTATGGCTAGGAGGGGGTGAGGAAGGGGATCGTTCAGGTTCACGATCAATTTGTTTGGTGACCAGGGTTCAAGGAACAGATTAAGTTTGTGATCAAGGTCCTGCTGTACACTTGACTCCAGGCAATTGTATGAAATTGAGGGAATAATTGTAAGGGGCAGAGAGGTGGCCTAGGGGTAACGTGTTGGATTACAGAACCGAGGGTCACTTGTTTGAACCTACGAAATGACAAAAATTTTCTCGGTTTAAATTTGCACAACGTTTTGAGACCAGCAGTGCCTACAACTTCAATATAAACAACAAACATCATCAAATTCACCAGAAGGCAATTCAGATGACCCAGGTCAAAAATGACCGGTCCAGCAACAATCAACTGCATCGACTCAGCTAAATGAGGAGGACGAGAGAGAGAGTGAAGTCCTTTCACGGAATCATCGACCTCGGTGGACTGCGCGACGTGTGGAAGGTGGCGATGGGGGGAAACCATCACACCACACATTGATACGTATGTCCCTAGAAAAAAATGCAGCCATGGGCGGCAGT
>WURS02122429.1:0-22739 GCA_011762765.2 Rhinocypha anisoptera | reverse complement strand
ACCGGGGAAGGGGGGGGGTTGTGGGGAGGGGGAGTGTGTGTGGGTAGTTAGGGTGATGGGAGGGTGGTGTAAAAGTGGAGGGAGGGGGGGCCGTGAAAGGAGGGAAAGGGGTTGTTGGGGACGTGAGTTCAATTTCGCTTGTATGGAAAGTAATGGAGATGGGTGGCAATGTTTGTTCATTTCACAGGGTTACACTGGGATTAGATGACGCTCTGATGATTTCTATCTGCTCCAAAGCATCCAGGTTGAGGTCTTTGTCGTAGCCCAAACCCACCCAATCTCTCCCCACGTTTATATACATATTTGTGTTGCCCTTGCCAAATCAGTACCTGACAATGCTGTAATATGGTGAAACACGCTATACCTTGAATAAAAATGTGGAAAAATACAAAATATCTTTAATTTCAACCATGGATATTCAGAACTTTCACGAAGTGAAGCCTGAGATTGTCAACTTTATTGAAATAATACATTAAGACTTCTAAAGTTAGTACAAATATACATACATTTATGACTGCTATTTTGGCTATGTATGTGATGGCATACTGAATGAAAGTGAGGTGTTACTAGATGCTTTCAAGACTTGCTAAAGTCTTCTATGTAAATCCAAAAGTTTCTATGATAATCTTAAAATTTTATAATCTTTCAATTGACTTACAATGTATGATTCTAATTAAATTCTAGGGCAAGCGCTCCCTGTGGCAGGGTGGTACAAGAGGAGCAGCACTTATATGGAGTCCATTTTTTAAGAAAGCTGGCCGGGTGTCTGAACAATTTGTGCATATATCCGATTGGTTGCCCACGTTGATATCTGCTGTTAATGGTTCCACCAAAGGACTACATGCATTTGATGGGTTTGATTCATGGAAAGCACTATCAGATGATATTCCTACTAACAGAATGGAAGCATTGCTAAACATTGACAGCAAGACAAATGAGGCAGCACTCATTAGTGGTGATTGGAAAGTTAATTTTGGTAGGTGAATGTGCATTTTTAATTCATGATTCTTTCTTTCCAGGCAATAATATGTAAAAGAAGTACTGCTTTCCCATATAAATCTTCAACTAACTTGAGAAATATGACAGAAGGAGATTGCTAGGAACCACGTATACAAATACACATGTTACTCTGGCATGAGTCTACTTTAGATGCATGTAAATGGTAGACATGTATACTTTTGTGCAAATAACAACACTAGGCATAATTAGAATTAAAATAATTGTGCATGACAAGTTTCTCCTTCAATAAGTGTAATGGAAAGTGATGTTATTTGAATATTTATCTAACTAAACACAAACTTAATGTATATGTAGTGCAAATAAATAATTCCCTTATTTTTTCTTATGCAATTGATGTCAATTTGGATACTGTATTTAACCCATATAATTTCTTAGCACATTCAATAATTGTTGAGAATATTTATATCTTTAAAAAAATATATATATATAATATGTGCATAATTAAAAAAAGGAGAATTTTTTCGTTTGCCATCTCTGTGGTTATGTTGCTGTGTTTGATATATGTGGTCACTTTTAAATCAAAGACTACTTGCTGAAAAAAATTCCTGTGAATTACAGAATAATTTTTGTTTGAACAAAACTTGCCTTTTTAATGCATGAATAATGCTTGTTATTTTTGGCAGCCCATTCCCAATATTATGTATTGAAAAGGGGCTTTTCCTTTATTCTACATTACTTCTAGTGTTGTGTGATTTATATTTATGTCATATTCTTTGAGTCATCAGTTTGTTTTCTTCCTGGATCGCTTCTCTTTTTGGTCAACCTCTATTTTTCCAACCCATTACTTCTTGTGCATTACTCAGCTTTATTGATGGCTTTCTTGTTTTCATTTCTTAATTTTCACCACCTTTTCAACACCCTGATAGTACCCTACATCATCTGAACTTTGTTGTAATAGTATGATCTCTTGGCGAAAGAGTTCTCCTCTATATCAGGCTGATGTTAGCTTGAGAGAGAACAGCACTAATAAGTACAGCACAGCTTTCAGATTGTTGTATTAAAATTGAAGTTGTTGGGAATTCCAGAATCTTCATGAATTTGAGTCAACAAAATAAAATCCTGGAGTAAGGAAGCAAAAGGGTAAAGTATAAGTTGGCTCATAAGTATGAAGAAATAACATAAGTCTGCTTCTATATTAAGCCTTTTTATTGTTACTCTGTTCTGTATAAAAATAGTACATTTTATAAATTTGTACAATTTATAAATATTATATATATAATTATACATTTATACATTATATGTTAGCACATAGCACCACATACTTTTGCTTTAATAAATGAAATTGCCTACAAGATTTCATAATTAATTATTCAATCAAAATATTAAAATCACTACTGATCTGCTGAGATATTTCTATGCCTTTAATAAAAAAGTTAAGTCCAAAGTTTTTTGGTATGAAAATATTACTCATAGGATTCAGTGTCATGTCTTTTATTCTGCGATCATTATTAGTGTTTAATGCAAATATTACATGGCCTTTTTTCTACAACAACATATAAATTTTTGAAGACAGTATTATGATACTAGATTCGTCTAAGTTATTAAAGCATGATTTCTTCTCTGAAATCACACCACATTAAGGTGACGGATTTTTTTGACTAAATTAAATAAAATTTCAATTTTGAGAGGAACGAGCTAAACATTTATTTAAATCAAACTTGATGGAATATCTAAATGAATCTCTTTATTTCAGGTACTTTTATGAATGGTACCTGGGATGACTGGTATGGTCCATCAGGCTTACACTCAAGCTACAACTATAGGTTGGACTTGGTATTAAATAGCCATGTAAGTGCAGCAATGAACTCCATTGGCCATCACCTTGATGGTGATAAAATCCTTTCCCTGAGGGAGAATGCAAAAGTGGAGTGTGAATCTGGAAAAGGTTCAGTGGATGAAGTTGATTATGAAATGGATAATATTTTAGGCCCACCTATTCCATGTAAACCACTAGTCAAAGCATGCCTGTTCAATCTAAGATTTGATCCTTGTGAAAGAAGAAATTTGGCTGAGTTGTTTCCTGAGAAGCTAGAGGAGCTCTTACAAGATTTGGATAAACATAGTGCCTCTGCCCTACCTCCCACAAACTTGCCAATGGATCCAAGGTCAAGTCCAGCCTTGTGGGATTACACTTGGACTAACTTTGGGGACAGAACATTTACAAAATATGATGAGAACACCTGTACTCTCTCATGACTGCAGTCATTCAAGTTAAGTCCTAATACCAACTTATGAAGTTGATGTTTGTTGTGATTCATTGGATATTCACCAATTATCTGTAATCTTGATCATACCACATTGTTAACAGGACAAAAACATCATGTGGTCTTCCTGGCTGGAACCAGGAAGATGTTTACTCTGAAGTAGTGGACTGATGTTTTGTTGATTGGAATAATTTATCAATGGAGCTAAAGTGACTGAATGGACAGTGATTTCTGTTTCCATTCTATCAATGTTTGAAGATTAAACTAAATCTTTTTTAGCACAGTTATTCTTTAATGGCAGTATTACAGTGTAACTCTTAACTACTACTACTCCCAGATAATTCATCAACATAATTGTATATGAAATTATGCCAGCATTGGCAGTTCTTAATTTCAAAAATGTAATCATTCTTTCAAATAGTTTCGTGACAAAAACTGACATTTGCGATTAAATTTTATTTAGAGAGAATTGGTGGTGAACATTTGATATTTTATATTAGGAATATTTATCAAATTTATTGAATATTAAATATGCCTAAATTTTACTGTTCTCTTCTAAGAAGATGGTCAAAATTTTTGTCGTGACATATGAATACTCTCATACCTTTTTAGCTCTTTCGTTATTTCATAAATTGTTACTCTGATACAAAGTACCACTATTCTGAAATTCTGTCTGAATCTGTTAAGGTTATGATAAAAAAGAAAGGCATATTTTTTATAGTATTGAGAATAAATATTTCTTCCCAGTGATGAGGTTTATTGAGGATGAGTCCATGGAGATTAGCACTATTTTACTGCAATCACATTTTCTCCTTCATTTCCCATCAATTTAGCACAGCTGTAAGGAAAAACAGATATGTGACTTAATTGCATAATACATATTCAGGTGTAAAGGTAAATCCCAAATTTTTTTCATCTCCAAATTATTATACGATGAAAAACTTCAATTTACAGGTGAAAACTTTTCTTCAGTTAAATGTAAGAAATTCCAGGATTATCAGCCTTTAATCAGACTGGGATAAAATGTATCTCACCAGAACAATTATGTATAACATATAAAAATATCATGGCATGTCAATAACAGGTATTTCAACTAATTTATTTGTGTAATCATAATAACATTCTTCCTTTTGAAAATTCATTTTGAAATGGAATGAGAAACTCAGTTCAATTTAGCAACAGACCTTTAATAGTATTAAACAAATCATTCAAACTAAGTCTAGATAAGCATCTTATGCTTTTTACTAGTGCCAAGGGAAAGGTTTTACGTCATCAATTTCTAAATTAAAACTTTTATTGCCCAAATAGTCATAATATTATATATTTTACACAAATCTTGTTAATCATTAAAGAAATACATGATTTTTAAAGAATTATATATCTGAATCTACAGTGTTTCTAAAATAGTATTACATTTACCACAGCTTCTAGTTAAGATTTGAATAAAGCTTTTTTAAGCATATCAATGTGTGAGAAATAGCTCTCATTCTATACTGTAAACCAAATTTTAGATTCATATAACACATGAATTCAGAAAACTTTTCCTCATCTAAAAAGCTGGCCGGTCATAGAAAGTATTCTTTAGTTTCATTCCAATGAATTAACCATAAATTAAGCACTTAGATGCAGAATATGTGTATCTTGGTTTTTTCAGTCAACTAGAGAGAAAACTATCTCGTATGTATGGCCTCCTCCTTCTTACCATCTCTAGTCCCTCTCCAAATTTTATGGCCCAACCCCAAGAAAGGTTCAAATGGTCACTCTCATATCGTTCCAGAATAGAGTCCCCTTTCCAGTGTCATTTTGGAAAATTCATGACCCTCAGGCTAGTTTGACGAATGATTGTCCTCTGAGTTTAGTGAAATTCTTTCCTGATCCACCCTTGTTATTTCCCTCAGTTGTCTCCAAGTTTTGGTAACATGCATGTTGTAAATCAAGGTATTTGTATACAGTTTGGTATCAAATTAATCAGAAATTATCAAGGAAAGTAAATATAGAGAACATATTTGGATGTCTATTTCTGTGTGAAGCATTTTAACTCTGGCCAGCTGAATCTCCAGTGCTCCACTTGGAGGAAGAAGAGTGACGTGGATTATAAGGGTTGTCTCATATTATAAGGGCTCGCTACCCATTGCACCCATGTCAGTGATTGAAGGGAGGTCCCCCCTCTACTTTTCTCACGCACAGAGCTAAAGTGTTAAATAAGATGAATTACTCTGGAAAGAGAATACATATTTCTTTGGATGACTAAGCCAATTCTTCTATAGGCATGTTAATTCTTGATAACTCAAGGTAAAGATATTGTATAGTTCGTGTAATTAGGTACTTTATGATTATTAGCTAGTCTCAACTTGCCTGCAGTACTTATGCACCCATACTTCACCAGTGGTACATTCCTGTTCCAAAGGACACTGGCAAGTACAAGTGGAATCATCCCAATGCTTTCCTTCATATAGGCACTGCTTTCTTTCCTCACTATTCATACATAAACACATACACTCCCCAGGTTGATAATTCTATAAAATGAAAATTTTGGTGAAAAGTTAACTTGTGGATTGTTAAGGATTTTTTGGGAAAAATAATAATGATCACCTAAGAGAATGGGTATAAACATGTAACATCTAAGTTTATGTCCACATAATCATTGGCCAGAGTCATAAGAAGCATGGTACTAATATATAAGGTAGGACATTCGCAATCTCTGTGACTTCACTTGGAATCCCAAACTCCTGAGATGTAGGCTACAATGTAAAGGAGTTGGAGTATTGAGAGGAGAGTGTGTTTTCAAAGCCTTTTTGAAGCAAATTTTCATTCTGTAAGCAGCCTATTTATTATTAGTATTTATTTTTAATAGTATTTATTACTATTTATTGGACTATATGGATATGGTATTTAATGGATAATATGTATGGACTGCAGTTCTTTATATAGAACCACTTTGCCTTTTAGTTCAAGGAGCTTATTGCTTAATAAGTTATTTTGTAAGTACATATCGACTTAAGCTTGATAGGAGTTTTTTATTTATAAATGTTAATAATTTAGTATAATGCATCTGGGAACAATATTCTATGCCAACATCTCCATATAGGTAACCTCTTCACTTCAAACGTGGTTCTGTGGGGAGGATTCCAAATGATGTCATGTGCAAACTGGGCTCATTTTTGCTCTTGGAAATGGCCTACCTTATATATAAGTATCATGATAAGAAGTAACTTGAATTTCAAATTTATCTAAAAAGCTAAAAACTACTTGGATATAGTGATTTAAACCATAACTTGCGAGCCCATCTATGTTGCACTAGTATTCTCTTGGCCACCACGTATTTCTTTTTCTTGCATCCAAATGACAAAATTAATAAAATTTTTCTTTTACATTACCAACCATTTTCTTTATTAGAGCACGAAAGTTAATAGCATTCTTGTGAAATAAATCCATAGCATGAACTGATTTTCAGAGAGGATGACAATTTTTCTAAAGAGGCCTTGCATATCATGATCTTATTTCTTCAATATTTTCATCAAAATGAATTTTTACTAAAGTTATTCATTAACCTGTATGTAATAATTAACAAAATGTGTGCCTTCATAAATATGCATCAAATAAAATGACCATATTCAATTCATATATATTGATATTCATTGAATACACTAATGAATATATCAGTCCATATACATATTATTGAATTGAATAATTGACCATATTCACTTTTGATACTGAATACACAAGACAATTTAAAAAATGCATGTACATTGCAATCCTTTGGTAGTACTTGTACATGCTGATTTAGACAAGACATATATTATCCTTAAGTATTTCCACAGATTACCTGTTTTTTATTACAGTGCTCTTTCATGACAGTGCACTGGCATTTACATCTCAGGTGCTCTTCCACATAAACTACTCCACATTTCGGCATTGCATCTGCATCTTGCAAGTTCAACTGCTGCACCTGAGTAATCATTGATGATTTCATTAATTTCTTATTGGAAGGAGTATAAGACTACATCAAAGAATTATTTTGCCATTGCCTTGACTATGTGTTACAATTATATGTGTTATGATTAGTGCAGGTTCAATATTATATTAATTTTATACTATCATTAATGCTGGTTCTTTCATGCATGAATGTGCATGATATAATGAATTCTTTCATCATTTATCATCACAGTTTTCTTTCACAATAGATATTAGACATATCTATGGACTTGTATCCTGTATAATTACTACTAATAGATTTTCACTGTTTTACATAACTTTAAATAACCAGTTATCTGGAACATTCATTTTTGAAAATTCCAACATCTTATAAATTACCCCTTCCATTTATTTGCAGGAGTAAGTTACTGCATGACATGTTATGACCAAGCATAATGCATATTTTAAATGAGAATGTTTGTGTTCTCTAATAATGTGCTTATAGAAGAGATAGATACTTACCATAACAGGTATATCCTTCTTTTCAGTAGCTAAACAGGATTGCTTGGCATGACACATTCCATCACAGCGATTTACAACTACCTTACTTGGTACAATCTGGAAAAATAGTTTGACCAATGGAGAATAAATAATTTGTGTCACTGAACGGTAGTACTGGTGTAGATATTAATAGATAAGATTATAGCAATTGAGAATATGGCGTTGCAGTTAGCGTCTTGTGACCTGAAGATACTGACTGCTACGCCGGTGAAACTGTGATCCGAGAAAATGGACCCACACAGAAGAAATCCCGAGAGACTTGGATCTTCAAGTGAGCATGAAATTCACTGAGGAGGGTGTCACCTGGTGGAATTCCTCAATGAAACAAAATATAAGTAGTCATTTTTATATTTTTCCACAGATAAGACACGACTGGTTTCGATGATAGTTGTATCATATGGTGATTTCCATTAGATGATGACGATAATCGTCGAAACCGGTCGTGTTATATATTTTTCTGTGGAAATACATAAACGTTACTACCTATATTTTGTTTCAAGTGACCATAAATTACATTCTCTTCCCATACTAATGTTTCCCTAATTATTCCTCTAACCTTGGAGTTTCGCCGTATTTAAAGCTGAACGCTGTGCAGTTACTAGTTTTTTCATAATTCCTATTTTTAATTTATTTAAAAACATAATTCATAATGTTTAGTCCATCTAATGCTAAAATGAATTACTTTGACCGAAGTTAAAGCTTGAATTTGCAAAGCTCGTTATGTTTCTGAAGACCTAAATAATCTTCCTATTTAAAGTTCCCCATCAATTTTGTAAATTTAATATTGAAAAAACAGTTCTGAAAAAATGTGAAATTTTAGGTAACAATCAATTGGAATAACTTTTAGGTTTTTCATAAATACTGAACTTAAGGATTGGAAAGGTTATTAAATTCAGCGCATTATGAAAAAAATTATCCCTCTGCAATGGTCACGAATTCCTCTTGGGTTTTAAACCGGGTCAGGGGCACCATTCTGGTCGACGTCTTTTCGATCGGAGGGTCATCATTAGGGCTGATGAGTCATCACTCGACAGCCCTGATGATGGCCCTCGAGTCGAGAGACGAAACATTGGTCAGAATGGAGCCCCTGACCTGGTGGCAAACCCAGGAAGATTGCGTGAACATTATTTGCCGGGAAAGAGCCGAATCTTACTTCAACCGGGATAATATTTTTTTTCTTTTAATCGCCTAGACGCTATTTAAAATAATTAAGAGCTGGCATTTGCAGAGTATGTAGATAAAGAGTTGAGCTGTGTGATACATATAATTTAGATTACATATGTCGTATACAAAACAAAGTTAACGCGAACCTTCAGAAGTTAGGCTATCCGATGAATAGTCGCACGGCGGAAGCGGAAGTGCGGTGGGGGTACCTACAGGGGCTAGTAATACTGAAAGCGGAATTTCAAATCAGTACGCGCTAAAAACATTTCAATATTATGGCTACAAAAAACTCTAGAACCTTCATTTCCTTTTTTAATCTGGGGTACCTCATGAAAAAATAACATCTAGCTTAATAACAACCCTCTATTCTCAATATTTGAAGCAGAAAATGGGCATCCATTTTTGGCCCGGATTTATTTCGCATTCAGTTGGTTGAACAGTTTAAAATACTATGTCAATTTTTATTTATTATTTAAGAGTGCATCCACTTTTTAAACCAAATAATATATTAATAAAATTTTGTATTGAACACCTCACTAGAACTCATTAAAGCAATCACATGTGAACGATGTAAAAATAGGAATGCATGCATATTCATTATATTTTTTTATAGTGTAAGGTAAGAATACACAGAAACCAACAATATTTTTAAAAATTATTTATTAATTTGAACAAAAATAAAGAAAAATATATTGTTTAAATTTTATATAAAGTACAAATAAATAAAATATTTTACAGTTATTAGCAATAATAGAAAAAGTCAGTAGTTGCTGGTTTTCTTCCATTAGCATTCCTATTTATAAACCAATTTTTAAAAAATTAAAATTTTTTAGAGCTTTTTATTCCATTTTTTTCAAAATTTTTTGTTTTCATATAAACATTGCTTTTCCCTATGATATTCAACAGTATTTCCGACTCCTCCAAAAACACGATTTTCTGATCTACTTGTTAAAAAGAAATAGTTGCCAATAAAATTTATGATTTCAAAGATGAGGATAATTTTGACTACGGCCCCTTGACTTAAGTCAAGCAATAAATATTAGTAAAGCAAGCAAACAGGCGAGCAATTGTATTGCGGAAAATTTCCCGCAATAAAATTGCTCTTCTCTTTTTAGTGTGAAAAGTCCTTTTCTGCCTATAAGTAGTAATACATGCACAAAGTAATTTAAGAGCTAATGAAGATGGTACTCACAAGCATATCTGGTGAATGGGAGATGATTTCCACCACATGCTGCCTGGGCATACACATACTTCCCATCATAACACTGTTAAAGGTTTTCATGAATTCTCGACTGCATTTTGCTTTAAAAATAAATTTCATAAAAATCAAACAATATAAAAATTCATCTCGCTGTAACCAAAGCTCCATGCCTTAAAAGCCAATTATTATCTGAGAAAATTTATTTTGCTCAATTGTTCCCAAGTTTTAATGGTAATTAGAGAGCTGCTGAGAAAATATTTTATGCTTCAGTGGGAATAATAATTGGGGAAAGCAAACTTTGATAATGTCTTAACAAAATCGTTTATACATAAGGAATTAACTACTTTCATCATAAAAAATTATCTTGTTTACCAAAATGGTATCAAGAGATACAAGAATAATATCATGCAACGCAATTTAGAGTATACACTGAAAATGATAAATGGTATAATTTCCCAAGTCATATATAATTGCAACTCACCATATTCTTCAAAAACATGTGGCTTCTCATTTATTGCATACCTTTTCTCAACGTGTACTTCACTCTGTAAGATATAATTAGATTATAAAATACAAGTCATGACATTTCTAATAATTATTTACTTATGTGCACTCACATCATTGAGGGAATAGCTTTGGCACACCAAAGATATAAGAATGTAAGAACTGAAAGAAATGTATCTGAAAAACTCCATGGTTAGTGTAACATTGGCACTCCTCGTATGTTACTAAGTAGCCTAGCTGAGAAGTTAAGACTGTTGCAGAGGTTATGAACAGATAAAGTGACCACAATGCCACTTCCTTTCAAATACATTCCCCAGTGGTGCATCCCTCTTCCTCGGGAATTCCTGTAAAAGCTTTTCATGCCCATTCATTGGGAGGAAGTAGAACATATAGGAATATGCATATTTGAGTTTAAAATATTTTTATGACCTTTCTATCAGCATTTATAGCCGATAATAAAAATAAAAGGAAAATAATAATTTATCGTGGTATAGCTATCGTACTGTTAATATCTCATAGTCTCTGTCCATATATTGGAATATCCCGGTAGACACAACTAATGCACTCCCCGTGATTTTCCGCTAATGTACACCAACCTCCGAAGCTTATACAAGTACATACATATTATTATTTGGTTCGTCAACTTTTTATAGAGTCTTAGAAATTTATCCCACCATATTTTTCTCTTTCCCCATATCAGTTTTAAACATTTTTTGTTTTCCTTCTTCTCTGGACAACTTTTTATTCTACTTTTCTCCATCCCACGCCACAAAGCCTTCCAAACTACGTATATCATCTTTCCTCATTTTGCAAGTTTCAACACATTACAAAAATGGGGAAATTACAATTCTTCTCCTACTATCCTTACTACTATTTCCACTTGCGTCCGAATAATGAACTGCACCATATTTTTGGCCAATTAAATTGGCCTGTAGTAATTTTTCATCTATTTGAAATCACAATAACTGCCCGCTTCTTTTAATTATACTAGTATACCACATATATTCCTTGGTCTAAGGGTTATTCTCAATGTACTCTGCCTTATTACCTTGATAATTTCTCCTTCCGTTACCTTTATGCAAACTAATTTAATGTTGAGGTTTCGAATACAATCCCTATATTCCAGTATTTCACGCGTTCTGCACAATGAACTAATTAACATCGTATTAATATCATTGTGAGAATATTCTCTGTTGAACTCTTTTATGAAAAATACGAGACAAAATCGTTCGCATTGAATATTATCCACCTTCTCGTTACTGCAGTATGCTGCTGCCTTGTGCAATCCACGGGTTCACCTAGTTCATTTATTAAGCTTACTTTATAATATCGCTGTGATTTTCTTTGAAATGGATATTTACCTTTTTCATGACCCTATTGTGGATTATCATTGTACAAATTCTGCTAGCTAATTCAGGTTATTATTCTAAGAACTTACGTTTTAACTGTTTGCCAAATGGATTTGATAATTACTGCGTTCTATGTTACTTTATCGCAAAGAATTAGCCACTTTGCAAGGTAGAAAATGGAATAGTATCCTAATTCTGAAATGTCTACTATATTTGCAAGAAGTTGTTGACGAAGACCTCTTTCTGGAATTGAATTTAATTAAGTTAGTATCTATATCTAGAGATCTCCCACCATCCTCATCCATTTGGACTCTTTGACTGTAAATCCTGCGTAAACTATGATCAATTTTCATAGCTCAGCCATTGTAGATAATCAAGAATAAGCGCTGGAAGAAAATCATAGTCACCTAAAACAATGGCATAGCATAAGGGAAGTTAGTGTTTAAGGATGAATCCTCTTTGTCTAACATTCCCTCGAAATAAACAGCACTAATATTCACTTGAGAACGAAAATAATATTTGTAAAAGGGAATTCTTTCATTTACACACCAAGCGGAAAAAATGAGTTTATGAAATTGTCTATGTCATTTTGACCTGGAATGGAAAATGAAAAAGTTAATCGGGGATGCAATCGGATTTTGAACACGAATAAATGAGAAACAAGTTTGCCTATGACTTCATTATTTGAAAACCGTGTAAAATGAAATTACGCCATCTAACCGGCAGTTGTTTCATAATGACGCGAGACTGAAAGGTTCAAAGGAAACTACTTTTGAATATATATGTAAAAGCCTCTTTCCATAAAATGAATATTAGAAAACTGTTGTTTTACGAATTTGTTTGGTAAAACGAAGGCGAAAGGCAATAACGTAATGGTGTCCAATACACACTCGGCCGCAACCTCTTAATGTAAGCATATGTTATACCTTGACCAACGAAAGATGAGGGCCGCCGGCCCAAAACTCGAACCAATCAACAATCGTTTTGCATGTATCTTAGCCGAGACATATAGTGTTTGTGATTAAAATATTTGTTAAAGGATTTTATGGCAGAAAACAATGCAAATATTTTCTTCTTATATCAATGGCTATAGTTCATAAAAATTTTCCTGCATACTTGGACTTTACACTGACATACATATTCCTTTCAGGAATATAGCATTTTTTATTGCTAAAATGGGAAACTAGAGGTCCACCACTATACAAATGAATTTTACCTGAATACTTAAAAGTCATTAGGCTACTCAACACATGCTGTTGGAGAATTGCATCTTGGCTTCAACTTGAAAAGTATACCCCAGAATATCATGGGCTTGATTCATAAATTGGGTATTGAACTGGCCAACAGGATTGGATTACAATGGTGACAGAAGAGGTAACTATAGATCTTCTTAGTGTACATATGATTTTGATGATGATTATTATGTTGACCGTAAATAATGTTATGTATAATTGTTAGTTGAACAATTATTTTTTTTCAAATCTTGTCTCAGGATTCTGATGTCTCGGATTTTTGGCGTCAATCACTTGTATATGATATTTTCTAATGAGTAATAATATTCCATGTTTATTAATTTCTTAGCTTGACTCTTGGTCTTATTATTAAATCTCAGTATAATTATATAAATTCCTACATAGCACAGATATGTCTCAGATACATAAGATATTTCTCATGATACATCTCAGAGACATTCTGTAACCTTTCTGAGCTCTAAAAGACATCTCTCTCAGACGTTTCTATGTCCTCAGGTGAAATTTTGAGATGCATATCATATTTGTACATTGTAATGTTTCAGAGACATCATACACAGGATAGATACATATCAGAGATGTCTCATTATGTATCTCATAACCACTCAGAGCATATCCCCAGACATTTCTGTCCTTCGGGGATAGGCTCAGATACATAACTGCGTATAATAAATCATCATGGTATATTAGAGACATAGTGCCAGTAGAATGAATATAAATACCTAGCAAATATAAGGGTGGGATGAATCTTTAAGAAACTCTAAGCTATATCACTTCAGACTAACGATTCATCCTAAGTTTGAAAATCTCTACCTTTTCTTTATTTCTGAGACAAAGAGTCATCCAGTTGTTGTATCTGGGATATAATCAACTATTACGAAAAAATTCAGAGAGAATTTACAGTAAAAAATGAAACTGAGAAAACATGAAAGTGATAATTATAATAATTCTCTCATACATGATATTCATGTGATTTTATTCAACTCCACACTGGGACATACATTTATAATGATCATAAAATTGCAGTTCTAAGGTAAAGTCTGCATAATATCTTAGTTAAAAAGTTGCTCACAGTTAACCATTAGCAGTTTCTCAAAAAATGTCTTATACTAAGTGATGCTCTAAAAAAACAATCTATTATTGAATAAAAAGAAGAGAGTGTATCTTCAATTTCATTTAAAGAATGCCACTACAGTCTCTCCATAATAAAATTGTGGGACTCAACACATTGAATGAGTGCAGGCTGCTAAGTTGCTTGGCATATGGCTTAGTGAATGTCTGAGGTGCAAACATCACAAGGAGGCAATTTAGTAAGGAATGCTTACTTGTGTATTCATGCTTCATCATCCCCATTCTCAGTCAAGATATTTAAAAAATGATATATTTTGCAAAAGTGCACAGCCTTCTAGTTTATGGCATCACCTTTTGGGGGCAGTCACCTTGTGTTGTTAATTATCTAGGCATTTTCAATACAAAATAGGGCTATCAAGACAATATTTGGAGTACCCTACTGATCTCATGGGTAATCACTCTTTAAAAAAGTTGGGTATCCTATCATTTCCATACATGTATGTCTATTATAAATTGTGAAAATTTTATGTACTTATGTGTATGTTTACATATGACCTACCTATGCCAAAGTTCTGACCTGAGAAGCATAAATAAATTATATGGAGGTCCATATAAGATGGGGTGGGACTCATTGGGGGTTGTCTTGAGATCAGTAAATAAAACATTTGAATGCATAGAGGCTATCATATTGGAAAGAGTAATCTAATAGTATTTCTATAATGAGACTTAAGGACATGAAAGGCCATAAATTCAATGGAAATAATAGTTCTTTTTGTTCTTAGCCAATCTTTGTTTACCTAAGCTAATATTTTTTAATGGTTTCCAGCAAATACAATTTCTCTTTGAAGGTGAATAAAATGTCTTTGCTTGCATTTATTATTATGTAAACATATATTGTCTATATCACAGAATATTGTATCAATATAAAAAGATTGTACATGTAACAAAATGTGCAGATAAAATTATGTAAAATACTAATATGTAACCTATAGGTTAAGAATTTAATTTTGAAGGGGGTTTTAAACATAATGACATAAGGTCATTAAAATAATATGCCTTTTACATAAGTTCTTTACACATATAAGGGAAAAGTAACATACAATAGGATTGAATTGTTTAAGGAATGAAGAACTTTTGCTCAATATAATTGTTTTTAAAATATTCAATCACCTTCCATCCATCCTCTTATATTTCATTTCTCTTAATGACAAGCAAATTCCTTATTTTTTCCTTTCTCTTTGTTTTTCTAACAATTCTGCATTTTTTATGATATGTGAACATCTCACACGCTCTGGACTACTCCTCTTTTAAATCACCTTTAAATTTTCCCTACCAGGATCTTCAGTTTCTTCACTACTTTGTTATGCGCCTTACTTTTAGTTTAATTTAAAATTTCCATCTTTCATCATAGCTATAGATGACATGGCTTTGTAGTAGTTGTGGTGGTTAATTTTGGACTCTTGACTAAATTTCCCAAAGTTCAAATACAGGTAAGTCTGGCCATCCACAATTAAAACAATAATTTTTTAGACAAAGAACTTCGTGTGGTTCACTACAAGTAACACATTCAAAGTTTACTGAGATAATTAAATTAGTAATACTTTGAAGTTATTTAATATCATGTTTTCCCAGAGTCTACATCACAGATGTTAACCCTTTCATGCTGGAAACCTAGCCTAGATACAAGTGTGTAAGAAAATAAACAAAAAATAAGGTTATTTGTACTGGGGGATGATTCTTAATGTCTTATATATCAGTCACTCAGCATGAAAGGGTTAATTAAGATTAAAAAATCCAAAAAGGATGGCAAAAATAAATAGCTTGAAAATTCAACTTCATAATTTTGGGATTTGACTTCGTAATGACTAGGTTTCAGAACATCATTATTTTCCTTAGTTTTTTACTATTATAAATTTGTATCTTGTGACATATATATATATATTCTATCATATGTCTCATAGAAACTACTGGCAATATTACTCTCACTCATATGTATATTAGCTGAAGCAGCTCAAAATGTGAGAAATTCATTCTCCTTTACTGTGGAATTTTGCTTTGTGGGGGCCAACTTTGCTTATGGTGGAAAGGACCCTGGAGTTTGGAAATAAATTTTGGAAACAAAACAAAGATTTTGATCAGATAACTGTAGTAGAGAAGTAGTTCGATGTAATAAATTATATCAAAGCATAAATAATTTTCTTTTCATCAAATTTAAATTGTTGGCACAATAACTTGCCAATTTTACAGAAAAATCCTTTTTTTTTTAAAGAAGAGAGGATCATAAAATAAGATACACACTAGAAAATAATAATAAGAAAATAGTCATCATAGTTCATAACTGAGGTGAGACCATTGAGATTGGATGGGAAAACATTGGAAAATGCTCTTAGTTCACGTTACTTTGATATTTTCTTGTCTGTTCATCCACCTAAACTCAGCCATACTGATCAAATAGGATGTCTTTCTTGTTTTCTTTTTTTTTTAGTAATATGTCTTCACCAGTGGTGAATCAATAATGGTTTTGGATGTACATCTTCCACTCAAAACTCTCCTCATACTCTGTCAACTAACCATTCATCATAATTAGGAAATAAAATTTTTTCATGTCATTTCCCCATTGCCACACATGCCAGTTGTCTCTCCAGACTATTACAGTTAAAAGTCACAGGAGTAAAACATTTTCAAATGTTCAATCTCAAATATTTCACTAGAATGAAACTTATGTTCATTAGAGAAAAAAATGCTTCCTAGATGCACAAACACTGTTCATTATCCCAAGTTTTTCCTCCATAGAGACACTTTCTTTTCTCATCTTCATTAATACATTTGCAGCTGCAATCTCCTGATTGATACACCTGAGAATACAAAAATTTATTATTATCCAAATTACTTTTTATTATTGAGCTAATAGTCATGATAGGTGCACAGTCATTGGCCCTTCAGCTTAATAGATATCAGGAGCCAATAGTATTTATTATTTAAATATAATATAAGAATAAAAGTTTTTTTCTCTTTTTAACTTCATCTGTAACCACAATATTATTAATAATGAACATTCATTTAGTTTTTAGAATATTTCATTTATTAAATTCTAGCAAAGATTATTTTCATTTTACATTATTTTGCATATTAAATCATGAGACTTGACTGAGACGTTGTCCCCTCCTGCTAATACCTTGTGTGACCGATGAGTCACTGGCAAGGAATAACTTCCTGCAGACCCTGAGTGTGTAAGAGATCGAGACCAAAGAAAGTCACTTTTTCCCATCACACTTTTGAGTAGAAAAGTATATGTTTGTGTGGTTACATCAGTTTGCATTTCACGCTTTCCCCATCCTTTCTTTGTGCCCTCCCAAAGTGTCTGGCATTGAATACATCATCTCATATTTTCTATTGTTTATATAATTATCATGTGACAAAGTAGCTGTTTGGTTCATTTTGTGTTCAGCCCTGATGATACTCCACATTATCTGGTATCTTTGCATCATTACAGAATATCCATGGCTTCAGTTATCATCAGCAATATGTAGGCAGGCGACATCAACAAAATTTATATTATATATTTATATGATAATGATTTATGTTATTCCAGATTTACATTCGTTAGGTGAAGTTTGGCCATTTGGTTGCTTTTTGTATGTCATATAAATGAGCTGTGGAATGTTACAAAAATTATTCCTATCCCCTTGTAGTGGTAGCTACGACATATGAAAATTGGAAAATGCTATTTTTACAGATGTTACATTTACACAATCTTTTTGAATGATACTAAGGTATCAAGCCAGATCTGGGAAAAAGTTTTGAGAATGTTCATGTGAAATACTTTAGGGATCAGAATAGCACTAAGAAATAGATTTGTGCCACATTTATCAAAATCTTGACCCCCTCGGGATGACAAAGAAGAATGCAGGGAATCCACTAATCAATACTTAATCCTATGTCTCCAGGGCAATGAAGACCTGATAAACTTCTCTAATGAACCTCATTATTTCTAAAACCAATTAGAGATAAAAATAATTGCAATTAAAAAAGACTTCATCATTCATTACTTTTTATAGTGTTAAGTATCATTCTATCAGCCACAATATGGAGTCAACAACAATAACAAAGGATTATTGAACCTTATGTTTTAATACTGGTAAACCAGTAATATATGACTTATTCCATGAAATTCAGTAAACTTACTTGTTTTACATTGCAATTCTCCTTTGTAACTATGCACATGCAGTTGCACTTAGTGTGCTCTTCAACCAGTACTTCACCACATTCAGGTTGTATACTACTATCCATAAAATTTAGTTGCTGAACCTGTTTTGAATGAAGAGAAGGAATTAAAACATTCTTCAAGACATATTTCTGCAGAATTATGACAAGGATAATTTTTAACAAAAATTCACATCAATTTCCTGAGAAATGTGAGTTCTATAATTCATAATTCAAGAATGATGTCTTACAAAATTCATGTAATGACTGTGAGTTGTTGTGATGATCATATTTATGATCATTGGAAAAATTATAGATAAAATAAAAATATGTAAATTGATGTAAAATTCAATGTTCAATAAATTCCAAATGTTATGAATTTGTAGTTTACCATACTTACTTTAACTTTAATCGTCTCTGTATTTGTGGCAATACAATTGAGCTTAGCATGACATATGCCATCACAACGGTTGACCAACACTTTGTTTGGAAGGAACTATTCCAATGAAAAGGAAAATAATTAAAATTTAGTGCACAACAGTTTAGTATATACGAGTAGTCCATTAAAAAAAACATGAGGTGTGTTAAAAAACAAAATAGCTAGAACCATTACTATTATTCATAATATTATTTCACCTGTTAAAAAAGTTCTGTCATTTTTTGCAATTTCTTCACAGGCAGAGAATATTATATGATCATATATAATCCTGAAACATGAAGGATGAAAAACCTGACAACATCCTTTGAGGAGTATACCACATGCTGGCAAGTAGTCTTGGTTCCCTCTCCAATCAAATGACAAAAAAAGCTACGATATCTTCAAAATTATTCAGAGGTGACTATGGTTAGATGATTACACTTAGAGTAAAGGATAGCAATTGGCCATTTGGAACATTTTTAAAAGCATACTTCACTATGGTGTGTATTTAATTAAAGTAACTAAATATTTTTAGCCCTCATCATAAAAATTGAAGTAGGTATGTGGCAAAATATGTATATCTTGACACATTATACTGACATATGCCAGTATAATGTACGTATATTATTATATTTTTAAATATTGAAACTTGTTTGGTGTTTCTCTAAGATAAAATTAAAAATGAAAACTACAAAACTCTGTTTAAACTAGTGGTACAAAAATTTTAGTAATGACTGTGCCCAGGCTTGCATATTTTTTCTTTCTTATTGTTTTATATTTTAATACTTTTTTGAGGGAACTGATCATAATCTTTATTAATTATAAAACTTAAATAAATATACAACGAATCTATATTAAACCACAGGTGATTTTGTAAGATCCTATTGAAGCATAATTCATGCAATTATTTGTTAACAAAACATGACTTTAAAGATAGTGGAAGATTTCTAATGACCTTTTGTAGACTTGGCAAGAATATATGCTCAGGGAAGAAAGATATTTGACAACCACATTAAATCCTAAATGTCCTCTAACAATCTTTATCAAACTAACCTGTATTTCCGAAGAAGGAGATATAATATCTACAAGCACAGGCCGCGGTTTACAAGCACTCCCTTCTAAAGTCTTTTGAAAACCTTTAAAAAAGTTTCTGTCACACCCATCTGTTTCAAGAAAAAAAGTTGATATTATTAAATGAGTGAATATAGCAGTCTGATAGAATATATGAACTCATTTTAAATTTCCTAATGTTTTGCTATGGTTAATTATCTAGATGATTCATTATCAGTATAAATAATTTACTGACTTTAAAGTACATAGTTGCTTCAAAAGAGTTTCCATAACTATCCAAAATTTTAGTGACACTAATTGTTATGAGTCCTCTTAATGATAAAATATTTTTGAGAGAATAGTTAGCTACCATATGTTTTAAGTAGACAACATTTTTAGAAAATATCAAATATTATATGCTACTTGGATATCATGGAACATACTCACAAATAAGTCACTGACAGAGAAACGATTATGATAATGACTCATTAACATATTATAAGAACTTACCTTGTTTCACAAATGTGTGTGGCTCTTCCCATTCGGTTGATCTTTTGAAAACGTTCAAAGCTCCCTGTGAAACCAGAATTAATGTATCAAGATCCTCAACACGAACTATATAAATTTGATGCACATGACTTTTTAAAAAATGGAAAAGCTACAGCAATTTAACTTACTTGGCCTGCGTGAGGATACGTAAAAAACAAGAGTAAAATTTCGCATAAAACGTAAGAAAGTAATTTTCCACTTTTCTTCATGTTTACCGGAAGAAATCCAATTTTTAAAATCCACTATAAGATCTTTCAACTGACAAGAAAATGCTTCTGCTCCGAGAAGGAAGTTTAACTTCCTGTCTTCCACACTTCCTTGTGGGAATTCTTAGATGAGTTCCTCTTCCGCGATGTGACCAAAGACGAATTTCACTTTTTCAATGCCACAGTGTAGCCGATGTTAAACCTTGGGAGTGATAGAACTTGGAGTCTGGAGGATTATTTCCGAAATATTTTATTTCGAACGTTTTCCTTTCCTTTTAAATTATTTGCTTTTTTGAACGACTCCCGATCTTCGAATGTGAAAAAATCTCTCTGCTTAATTGAAGGAAATATCCTCACGGTATGCTTTCTGTTTTACTGAAGTAGTTCCCTTCCACCTCCTTTAAAAGTTCGAGGCATAAATGATTGCGCAGTTTGCGCATCTCGTACTCCAGGCGCGACTGGGGAAATAATAATGATCCCAATTATGAAATGTATTTCTATATAGAAGTCCGTATCTTCCATATGTAGAAGCCTTCACGCGCCAATGGTAGTGTCTGCGTGATCCGCATTTGGAGGAGTTGCCCTTTTCAAGGACAATTAGCGCTTACTTTGAAAGGAAATGAACTGCTGGCAAAATCACAAAAGGCTAGTCTTCAGTGTGAAGCACATGCTTAATCTGCTAAATCCTGAAGTTCGTGGATCGCATCATCCTGTTGCTTGTCAAATGTCAATTCGCGGTAGCTTTCCGGATTTCTCTATCTTGATGTTTTTACACAAACCCTTTGCCAGCTCATTTCTTAAAAGACAGTCTTAGGTCGACATATACCATCGAAATGTCCAAGTAAGAATAATTTGCTCATACAGACATTTGGGGACTTTTACTCCACTCAATTTCGTTTGAATTATATCACGTAGGTAAACCAAAATGAAATTGCTACAATATTGCAAAGAGTTATCTAAGTTTTTACTTCTTCTGATATCCTTTAACAGGTAATTGCGATCGGCTCAATTTAAAATTACATTTGTCCATGTAAACATTATTTTTTGTGTTATAAATGTCCATATCGCCACTTTAAACCACTCGCCTTGGCTTGCGCATTGTCCTTTAGCGTCGCCCGTGGCGTATTCACGAATCGCTGACAGCTCCATGATAGCAAGCGGGAAGAAACTTTTAAATTCATTGGTCACGCTTAAGTTTGAAGCGAACATTTCATCACCGTTCTTTTTCAGTTCGTATTTGTTTATTATAATGACGCATGCATTTTATTTACAATGAATATGAATGTTTTTAGAGTTCAATGAAAGCAGAAAATTTATTTTATTAAATTCCATTACACATGCTATTTTCCTGGCGCGAGGGTAGACATACTGGTACAGCACCAAGAGAAGCTGCTAACGGCATAATATAAGGGACTAACACTTCACTTTAAAGAATTAACTTAAGTGAGATAGTATCGAACCTTCAAAATTTATGTCGGGTTTAATACGTGTACCGCTGGAAAATTATTAGGTATTATCATTGTCCAAAAACATATTGCATAATGCTACTGCCTGGTGGTAACGTAAATATACACAGAAACTTATATTTCGCGTTATGCTAATTCCCAGTAATACAGAATGTGCACATAGTAAATCATCATCATCTGTACTTCAATCCGAAGATTGGTTGACTGCAGCCCTCCATCCTTTCCATCGAGTTCTAGCTCTCTTACCCATGGTAAGAGAGCTGGAAATTCTTCGTCATGAATGCCTTTTTAGGTTTTTTTTCTAACTTCTAGGATAATTTACCCTAAATATTTATCCCTCGGTCTTCCCCGCATGGCCTTACCCTCTATTTTTCCTTCCATTATATTTTTTCACGAACCCATTATGCCCCGGGTGTGTCCTATCCACCTTATTCTTTTTTCCTTATAGTACTCCACATTGACTTACCTCTACTCTTCTGTACACTTCTTCGTTCCTAACTCTATCCGTCCACTTGATCTTCAGCATTCTCATCCAACACCATGTCTCGAAGGCTTCTATTCTTCTTTGGTCTCTTTTTCCAATAGTCCATGTCTCTGATCCATAGAGT
>WURS02122322.1:0-22740 GCA_011762765.2 Rhinocypha anisoptera | reverse complement strand
ACAGACTTGCACCGATGTCTACAATTAATGTGCTTGCTCGCTTAGTGAGTGTGAGTGTGTGTGTGTGTGTGTGTGTCGTCGGCATGTGCACGATGGCGTTAGTCTTTGCATGTCGTTTTATCCATAAATTATGAGATGTGTGACTATCCCGGTTGGTTGGTCTGTCTGCCGGCCGGACATGTGAATTGAGCTTGCACTGTTTTGCGAGAGTGGATCAACCATACACCAACCTCCAACCAAACTATTGCTTCAATGTTATTCTTCTCTTTCTATCGAGAAATGTTATACTATCAATCCCCGAAGAAATAACAACAAGCTAATTTTTGAGTTCTACGCTGGTCAAAATAGCTAGAAAATAAGCTAGAAAAGCTTTTTAAAATAGTATGACTATTTACACATTGCTGTTACTTTTAGAAATTTACCTTAGACCCACCAATGCATAAATCTTTGGCCAACAAGTAAAATTACCAAACTTATTTATTTTTTAATAACTTTATATTAAAACCATTATTCTAAATAATTAAAAACACACTTGTGCAGAATTTTTAACAAAATCTAGATTTCTTAAAACTCTATCAATTTAAGCTCTTGATAGTTAAGACACTAATGCAGGGGTGTAAGGGTAAATCAACTAAATTGGTAAAAGAATGGCTGACTTATTGACAAACATGTATCAGGTATGGTTAATTCTGCGTCATACGTGCCTCTGACTATTATAGGCTAATATTAAAGGCTTGAAGTCTCCACTCAATTAGGTGCTTGGTGAGGAATTGGGCTGTAAAGAAGACAGTAGAGGAAGATCGCCGCTTTTCAAGACCACTAGCACGCGACTAAGATCACTGTCTCTTACTGTCACTTAAAAAGTGAGATATTTTATTTTTGCAAAATTGGGAATTCTAGCTACTGATGGTGGCAATTGAGTGGTAAAAATGGGAAGAGCAAGTGACTAGTGATGGGCTAGCTGCCAAATCAGAATCACTTGATTCAGGACAAGCGACTCAATCGATCTCCAATCGAAAGTTGCAATCGTCGTCGACCTCCGGCCATGCTAATGTCAAGAGGAAATGCAAGCCAAATGTAGCGAGCGGCAATGCGCGAGACTGATGAGTCAAAATGGTGCGCCATTTTGAAAAGTGCACAGCGGGAGTGAAATGTAACTTATATAAAATTGAATAGGGAAATTTAAATGTGCAGTATTGAAGTAAGGAGCAAGAATGCTAAAATTAGTTTAATTTTTTTCTATCCATCTAGATCAAATTGAAATAATCATAAAAATGACAAGAAAAGCAAGCAAATGAAATCGATTTAAAAGCTCTACACCAAGATGCAATTTGGGCTCCAAAGCATGCTTTATGTCTGATTAATTGTTAGAGCATAGTTGTTGCATTGCATTTTGTCGGATTTATATGGCAAAGTTAAGCAATTGAATGCGATTTGGGTTTAATTTTATGGTGAACAAGGCCAAACTCAATAGCTTTCAATATCCGGAATGTCAGGATACACAGGATCAGTGCCAATAACAATGTGGCGGCAATCTCTCCTTGTTGTTGTGTTCAAGAGGAAGTCGACTCTTGATACAACGTAGATCTAGTGGACCCTAGATGGTGAGCTACACCGCATTGCATTTAACTTACTTTGCAACGACGAAAAGAATGGCGCTGAGAAGTAGTGTAGATCACAGTTGAGACCGATCATTGACGGCTGCAATCATAGAAACAATGACTTGGTTAGTGTCAAGTGTGTGTTGTTCTTAAGAACAACTCGTGTTGTGCTTAGCAAGTGGTGCACTGAGTAAGGACTTTTCCCTCTTCAAATTGATGCCGGTAATGATGACATCTCTGATCTGAACAAGCCTAGTACTTCAAATGCAAAGCTTTCACAATGTCTACAAGTTGCACACCAAGTACTGATGGTATCGAGTGGGTGCCAAGTAGACAAATTAAGTCAGTTCACGAGAAGTTCGAGTGGCACGTCTCTGACTAGCTGATCAAGGAGAGTTGGGTGGTAAGGAGAGTTGGGTGGTAAGGAGGGTTGGGTGGCGCGTGCAATCACACCACACTGGAGGGTGGTGGCGGCCAAGCATGCCAGCGAAAGGGATTCGGTGTAACCATGGCAAGCACAAATTGCCTTCGCTAATGGATTGAGATCGAGTACCACTGAGCCACGACTCAAAAGGCAATTTAGAATGTGTGTGTGTGTGTCTGTCGCATGAACCAACCGTTGAGACGCCACTCTCACTCGTTTGGTCCGACTGTCGCTCTCTCCTTCAGATGTCGGCCGCGAGTTTGATTCGACGAGTGTAATTAATCTGGTCCCAGAGCATACCTAGATGTTAGTCCCGACTGCAAACAAACAGCGCTAGTTCCACTTTGTTGACACAGAAAGCAAGGAGAATGCACTACTCACTAGCAGCTTTCGTATTTTAAAATTTGTATTGCAGTACACCAAATTGAATTCGTTTGGAGTTTACTTTTTTGTGCTAAAAGTAAAGTAAATTAGAAGTGAAATTAGAATCTGTGGAAGACACTCGGGACTCTCGGATGGATTATAGAGTGAAGAACCCCACAAACTAATACTGCAAGTCTTGTTATCAATTGGAGTTGACTTTGTCTTTTTTTTGCAGCTTGCCAACCACACTTTACACTGTCATGCCCTGTCAAGAGATTATTGATGTCCCTTCTGAATGTTTCAGTGAGAACAAAGCAAATCTAAATTATTTTAACAGTAAACATTGAAAAGAAATATTTTACAACGACACAACGTAAAGTTTTGAACAAAACACAAAGTGTTAGCGGCACATCAACACGAGGGCAGTAAAGCCAAAACCTTAATTTGATTTTAACACTTTTTGTAGCACCAAATCCAACTTTTGGTTTCTACAAAACAACGTTTTGTCTTGTGCTACTGAGACAGAGAAAAGCAAAGTTTTTGTCAGGACAAATTTGAGCGAATTTCATTGTAAGTACTCAATCTAATCATGGAATTAAAAAAGCACACACTTGCTTTGGTCATGTGTTGATGCTGTCGTGTAAACTTGCTACAAAAGTTTCTCTTAATCAAAGGTAGATGGCGGATGAAGGTGAATATTATTTAGAACTAATTTAGTAGATGAGGGTGAAACTTGCTTTAAAGTATGTAGTGTAATGTGAAAATTAATTAGAGCTCAAGCTTGCCACTATAAAATATAGAGTTCTAATATTATTATTATTATCAGTGGAATGAGACTTGTACAGAACTGTAACAAGTTTACTCGCTAGACCTATTTTACGTGCATGTGCACCAAAACTCCTCTTGCTGGATTTTTAATTGTCAACCTCACAATGTCAAAACTTCTTCTAAACTCAAACAACAACAACAACAACAATACTAATAATAATAATACTTCTGTGAAACATATGTAATTCCACCTGTAGTTTAGTGTAGCATCATATTTTAAAGACTTATTCACAAAAGCTTTGTGCGAATTGTACCATAGTAATTGTAGTGGGTGCAATTAAGCACAGCTAATCCGGAGAAAGTTCCGAATCGACCCACAATCGATCTGCAACGCAAGACGGGATAATGTACATCCAAGGAAGACAGGGCGCGCAATGCAAATGTCAGTGGCGCACAAGGCTAGGATTACTGGCAACATTGGCAACCTAATGATTATGACAGTTGCACAGTGAATAAAAGAGGAAGAGAAAAAGAAAGCTAACGTAGACAAGCACTCGACAATTGGGTTCACCATTTAGGCTAATTTGCCGTAGCACACGAGGAAACGGGGACTCAGTGCCTCAATAGTGGTAGACAAAGGGCAACTGGAATTGTTTCGACAAAAGTTTAAAATCAACCCAAATGAGGCCGGCAAATGCGGCCGGTCCTAGTGGCAGCTGAATCAAAATTCAATTTGAACCCAGTGTGAGACAATGATGGCCCGCTCACCGTTCACACCCCAGATAGAGATGCTAATGAGCGATGCTGCCATTTGAACAGTCAATAGAGTCCAAATCGAGTCGTGTGGTGAGTGGGCTTCCATTCTGAGTCAAGTGGAGGGCACGAGAATTTGCATGCCGCCCGTCGGTCACACTTTTCTCGGCCCTTCCGCTCGGGTCAAACGGCAATACCGGGGCCAGATGTGCGAGCATGCAATGTGAGATAAGATGAACAAATGTTGTCCGCTGAGAGACGTACTTTCGAGTTTATTCATAGCAATTGACTATGATGCCCACCTGAGACTTCAGACAATTGGTTCGTGTAGGATTTCAAAATTGCCATCTTACGAGTTGTACTAGAGTAAGCAATGCTCAAACGGCATAATGGACTAGATTTGCGCAATAACATCCTTCTTAGTTCAACTGGGAAATAGAACTTGAGCTATGCCACGCTTGGGGCTTGAGATGAAAGCCCAAATGAAGCAAAGCTTGTGTGCGTGCAAGTCTAGCACCGATAACGAGCCAAGGCTAGGCAAAAAAATCCTCTAGAGAAAGGCCTGCCTCACAGAGACATGGTGGGAATGTGGCCCGGGTCTGCACAGTCGGACCCCGGATGTCGATTGTTGAACATGATCGGCACGCTATCAGCGCCACTAGGACACACGTTATAGGTGATTGACTTTCACTTTTTCCCCATTCTGCCGCTTGCTTTCTCTCTCTCTCTCTCTCTCTCTCTCTCTCTCTCTTTCTCTCATTTACATCATCACCAACTTGAGTAAAAATCGATAGTGTGACGAGGGCGGATGGGCAAAACTTTAAAGAAGTCCGGCGGGCTTGGTGTATGCGTGGGTGAATGTTATCTCGTCACGGGTGGCAAGCCATTGTTGACCGGCACGACACGAGGATGATGTATCAGTGAGAGAGAGAGAGAGAGAGAGAGAGAGAGAGAGAGAGAGAGAGAGGCAGACGGGTGGCGATCAGTCACCCGAGCCGTCCGGGTCACCATCACCATCAGCACCATCACCACCACGGCGCACCATGCGGGTTTTAATGTTCCACTGAGCTAAATGAAGAAAAATTGCTCTTCTCTCACACGGCCAGTTTACATTCCTTTTGTGCACAGGCACCATTCACCAAGCGAGAAGAGGATCTAAATTTAATTTAGCTATATTTAACACGCGCTCTTCACACACACATACAGAAAGAGATAGTGAAAGCGAGACAGCAAAAGATAAAGAATTTTTTACAAATTAAATCATACACTCACCCAACTACAGCGTATACGTAGGCTACCAGGGTAATTTGATTTCCACTAAAAGATAGTTTGACATTCCAACCAAGGACATGAAAAAAATGAAAACAACTTTTTGTTTAAAAATAGAGATAACTTTCATCAATAAAATACACAAATCCATATAATATAATTGAAATTTTTAAAGGTTTTTTACTCATCTTGAGTTGATTTGGTTAAATTTCGAATGACAACCCAAACGGTGGTGTTTACAACTCATAAAATGTTTCACAACACACACAGGCATACACACACACACACACACACACACACACACACACCAAAAACTACCTTATAAGGCTAAATGAAGACTATTGAAACGGTTGCTCGTTTTGAAGTATGTGCCAATCTGGCTTGACTCATCTATAATCCACAAAATAGCATTGGCAGTTTGGTTTGGCAGATCAGCGCTGCCAGTTTGTGATTGGTAGTGGCGCCCACGAGGTCCCAGAGCAGAGATCACAGAGAGACCATTGCCAAGATGAACTGATTGTCCTCTCTCTCTCTCTCTCTCTCTCTCATACACAAACAGTAGTATTGTAGAACAGTGGGTCTCTCTCGCCCTTTCTCTCTCTCTCTCTCTCTCTTTGAGCCAAGGCCCCCTCGTGCCCTACTCGTTCTATGTTTGATTGTCTTCATCAATCAAAAGGCTAGCTGGACTGGCCAGTGGCGGCGAGTTTATGTGCAGAGGCATAAGCTGATCAAAGGAAATTGGTGCTGGCCATCACTTTCGCTTTAGTCTCTTGCCTAGCTCAGTCTGCCCATCGTGAGTCGATTCGCTGCTTTATGGACCCAGTTGTGTCGTCTTGGTCGTCGATCGTCGTCTGCAAATCGACAACTTTATTTAAATTTTCCCTTGTCCTCCCTCCAACTTCCCTCCTCGTCATTCCCCTTCACTCTTTAGCCCATTAGACTGGCAATTTGCATTAATTCTGTCTCCAAACCCTTCTATTTCTCTGTTCCCTCATTCTCTTTATTCATAATAAACTTATTTTTTAAACATTTTAGAAACTCGATCTATGCAAAAAAGAAGATAGAAAGTATGGCGTGGGATAGATTAAAACTGAACGCTTGCTTAAGCTATTGTGGAATGCCATCGTTCTCTCTTGCTATATATATTGGAGAGAGAAGACAATTAAAAGCCGCTGAAAATCCTCGATGCCGATAGAGGAGAATTTACGAGAAAGGGGTGTGATGTAATATATATAATATAATATATGCAAAGTGGAGCAAAGTGGAGAATTATAAAATTGTATCACATGTCGATATGCCACGCAAGCGTGCGGAAGTAAATTCTTTCAAGTCGAATCATCAAAGTCGCAAAGTTCAGCGAGTCGAAACTGCAATAATTGTTTTTCGTTTTATTTCTCCTCGCATGCCTATATAGTGAATCGGTCTTATTTGTCGTTCTAGACTGTAGAAAAGCCCAAACCTTTAAGAAAAAAAAGTGAAAGAAAGATCGAGAAAAAAATAAAGAAAGAAAATGAAATTTAAAATGATTTCACTTGACATAGAGACACATTCATGGAATATCGGTGACTGGAAATCGCTCGATGGCACAGTGACGACACCGTTATCCGGCCTCCCAATTGATCTCGCCTCCGCACTTGAGATATGTACACCACCAAAGCAGCCCTTTTCACCCACACTAACACTCGACACTTTGCATGAATGATGTGATCATTCTAATGATTCCGGAGTGATGAAACACTCCACCGCTGTTGCTGCTATAGAGTATACATTCTCTCTCTCTCCCTTCTTTTGTTGTTCTCAAATGTCGAACGTAGAAATAAGTCAATTTCTTATTAAACAAGTATAAAATAAAAATTTATGTTTTCACAAATACAAATTTTTTACAACTCTATATGAAATTAGGAGATGGCCCAAGAATCATGTGACTCGCCAAAGAGGTGAGAAATGGTTAAAAATTTTCTGATGTTCTTTCATTGAACAGTGCTTTTTGATGACTCAAAAGCATAACATAAATTACTACTTTTGAATCATATGATTCATAAACATTCCCTTTGAGTTGGATTAAGAATCAAAACTTTAACTTAAAATGAGTTGCATCAAACATTGCCTACAAGTCGGAATCATATAAAAACCTTACCACTATCGGTTATAATGTCGTCTATGGTAACGGCTATGAAGTAGATCAGTGGCATTGGTGAGTTATGCTTTGCTCAAAGAAGTCATTCAAGTGGGTAAAGCAGCAAGAAAGAGAGCGAAAGAGAAAAAATGTATGTTAGTGTGAGGAAGAGAGCAACAATGTTGTGTGTGTGTTATGCGTTAGTTGGTGCGCATCAAACAATTTAAATGTATGAGTTGGGCAATGAGGCCCGACATTGGCCCCAGAGCTTGGTTCACTGACATGGCCAGTAGCACTCACTCCTATTGCTCTGTGCCAAACATCTACATATTTTAACTTTAAAATATTTGATTGTCCCGCTGGGTAGTAGGCAGTGGTTGCAAGCATGAATGAGAGAGAGAAAGAGAGATGGCATCACTCCAGACTGTTATTGATGTGTTGCCATCGCCAACAGTCAAAGTCTGAAGCAGCAACACATTGAGTCAAAACAAAAAAAAGAGAGAAGGCATATTAGATCGAATGCACCATCGCACAATGACAGACCGGACGGATGGACCGCACTGAGTGAATCGAGAGAGAGAGAGAGAGAGAGAGAGAGAGAGAGAGAGAGCCAGACAGAGCCATCGACCATCGCTCTGTGGCTAATCAGTCAAATTGCCAGTTGCAGCTTCTCTCTCTCTCTCTCCCTCTCTGAAACAATACTGCCCAAAAAAGCTACTTAAGTTACAGTCTTATTGTATGACGTGCTTCACTTTGTTTTACGAAATTCACCAGACATAATTATGCAATTTCTCTTTTCTGTAGTAGATTTATATTTATCGACAATATCAAAATATCAATCGATCTGTCCATCTACGAGACTAGTCAAGGCTAAGCCCGAACAAAATGTTGCGACAACCATTAACAGCAAGAAAAAGAAGAACAACAACAATCAAAACACACACAACAAAACTTCGAAGAAAAATGGTCGGCAGACGATAAATGAGCGTTTGTACACCGAAAGCTCTAGCGCTAGAAGCGTAGCACAAGATATTGTTTAGTTACGTGACTTTTGGTGTGTCATTGAGCCAGATAGTCGGTGTATGTGTGTGTATATATAGTCCACTGAGAGAGAGAGAGAGTGAGTGAGAGAGAGAGAGAGTGAGAGAGAGAAACTGAGAGAGAAAGAGAAAGACTTCTCCGCGGTCATTTGGATTGGATAGTTTAACTCAGAGCGCTCGAAGCGATGCATGCAGCGTGTGTAATGCAGTGCAGTGCTCTCGCCACTACTCTGGCACGACATCAGTTAATAATTTTTGACAGACCGCGAGATACATTGATAGGGTGTCTAGTGGAAAGTTAATCTCGGTAGTGCGACAGTGGTTACCGTATACAAGCTACCTAGTGCACCCACAACATCCCACATCCACCATCAGTGTGAATTGATGGCCATGATCAGCTCACACTAGCAGTGGCAATGGCATCCACTCTCGCTCGATAGCGCCAATCGACTCTTTGCATCAATATGTAGAGAACCAAGCTCGCTACATCAGTCGCTGGACTCAAATTGAATTTTTCTCTTTCCACTCGGAGATATCACTTGGAACCAAAGCTGGGTAGAGAGATAGAAGAGGGAGAGTGAGTGCATCCATACACAATGCCAAAGAGTCATCAGCCACAACAAGCAAAATATCATTTTCCAACACAATGAAGTGAAGTGTTGCTAGTCTTAATTTTGACAAAATTTTAAGCGAACACATGAGAGAGAGAGAAAAAAAGAAAAGAAGAGAAAAAAGAGAAAGGCACATCGAATGGCAATGATGCTCGACAAAAAAAGAGAAAAAGAAATTCACCAAAATAGGATTCTATAAATCAACGAAATGATAGTATAACCAGTCGTTAGTGTGTGGGTGTAGGATACAGTCTGCTTTCACTTTATAATATTATTATTATTATTATTACAAAGGGCAAAGAAACAAAACAAAGAATAATAACAACAAAAACAATAGACATTACACAAAGCTTGTAAATCAAACAAATTCACTTTTGATTTTGATGATGAAAGTGGCAAAACTTCTTCTCGTAAATTTTACAACTAGAGTTATAATTTATATATCTGCAGTGGTAATCATTGAGAATGTTCGATGTCTTGAATTTCCTGTAAGCTATTCCAAGTTTACACTATTAGCGCAGAGGGAAATGATCACAAGTATTGGCACTAGAGATGACCACAAGTCATTTGGAGTAAACCAATTCACTCTCTTTCTAGTGGTAATCAAACTTTTTATTATATATATATATTTTAAATTGAAACACCAAATCAAGTCATACAAAACCAACTGAAATTAGTAATATTAGTAAAATTCTCTTTACTCAAAAAAAGTTGACCATTAAGAAATATACTCAAATTGACATAGATAAATCATACGCAATTTGTCGATGAAAAAAGGGTGACTGCAAACTATGATTACCATCAAGCCGAAAGTTCTCCCAGTGCAATATGTTCTATCGGTCATGATTTGTACTATTTATTAAAAAAATTTGCTATACTGGAACAACAGCATCAATCAGCCGTAAGTATTGCTCAGCTACCCGATCAATGGACGCGATTGGGTCCATTGAGCTCATCGGATTTTCTCATGCAGTCAAGGCTAAAATAATTAAGTTTTTTCTATTTTTACGATGCAATAAAAACAAACTCGCCAATCGATGGCTGGCATGTCTTGATTGTTTTGGTGGTCCGAGTGTATCGAAACTCTCTCTCTCTCTCTTGAGTATCGGTCCGTGTCGATATTGAATTGAATGAGTGACTACCATGCAGTATACTGAGTAGCTCTTTCCGTTTGTTGCTCACTCCTTTTCGGGCTATCAATTCTAAACACACACACACACACACACACACAAACTCAACATTCAATTTGAAATTGATAAATAAAACATTGTTAATTTGCTACTGCAAAACGACCTCTCTTGTTTCTTCAAAAAACTATTGTTTTTTTACTTGTGTTCATAGAGAAACCCTAAACCACTTGGATTCGTTTACTTCTACTTAGACTTGCTTTGCACAAGTTAATGAAGCTAAAAACACTATTAACACAACCAAAACCGCTTCTAAATGAAGCACAAATATCAGTATGCTGACAAAACTTAGCATTTCATAAACCAAAAATAAAACTTTTTTTTATAAGTGCTAAACATATACAAAAGTTTTTAAATATGTAACCCTTAGGTTGTCACACTAATCATCGCTCTTTGTAGGTACGTTTCAGCACAATATCGTCACCGCATTGCCGTCGTTTAGCTAGGATTGCGCGCGTTCATCTTGGTAACACTAAGAAAGAGAGAGAGAGAGAGAGAGAGCAATATGGCAAAAAAAGAAAAGAGACAAAATCTCATTAATTTTTATTAAGTTTTAGCGTCAAAAATGATTAATCTGACTTTTGGCGCCTTTGGGAGGTAATGATGGTGTTGGTGAACGCTCTGAGGGCGCCAAATGTTGCTTTGCTCATCACTGAGTTATTCAGAGTAAACCTTACACCCACACCATAACATATTCTAATATATTGACGTATAAATTATACAAACATCCAAATAAAAAACAAAAAAATATATTTATTGTGTCGTATGTCTAACAATAGTTTGGATTTTTACCCTCAATTGGTTTTGATCAATCTCTGCGCTCACTTTTAGTTCAATCTTATATCTAGGGTCTTATATGGTTCGTGACCTCCCTTGAGATGAATGTGGGAACGTCTTTGCTCGTAAGGTGGAGAAAGGTGAGCTAAAACTTTATAGCTCATGTAGTTTGTGAATTCTTGTATTATGAACTATGATTACAAGCTAAAGTGCACTTGAAGACGACATGGATAAGAGTGAATGAAATCGCGCTGTTCCACACAAATGGTCTTTCCATAGATGACAGTCATTGCGGGTTCCGACATATTTAAAATAGATTCCATTTATTTTCATATGGAATGGGTAAATAAACGACTCGTACCAAACACATTTCCTCTAAAATTGTCAATTGCAAATTTAGTCGGTTACCAATAAAAATTGCAAACAAGTTTTTAAAAGTATGTGCACAATTGTTGGACACACTCACACCAACATACACACATAAACATATTTTCAGTATTACTTAGAGAAAGAGAGAGAGAGAAAAAGTGGAAAATGGTCACACCAAATAGTTTGCAATCGGCCATTCTTCACAATACATACACTGCAGTAGCAAAACGGTAATCGAATAATGTCTCCGTGCTTCAATCGATTTGTATGTGTCGAGCCTCTCAAACTTGCTTCTTCTCTCTCTCTCTCTCTCTCTCTCTCTCTCTCTCTCTCTATCATAAAGTAGCCATCTAGATAAATTAATTTAAGAGCAGAGTACAAATTGCATCGATTGCCACAACAGTCCCCTTCATACACTCACACTCGATAGATGTTAGCTAACACTTGAATGGCGTCAATTTTAACAGTTATGGTAAAAGTGAGAGAGAGAGACATTACTTGGAAAATAGTTTCAAAGTGTGTGTGTGTGTGTGTGTAGAGCCAAAATTGAAATCTGCCCATTACCATTCTGGGTGGGCAATCATTTTCACATTTTGGGTCGTGCCTTGGCCATTGCCCGTCTCACCACTTGGACCATTCTTTGGACAGTTGAACAAATCGCCGCGTGACACTATCAAACGTTAACTTTCACACCACTCGCTTGCACGATTGTTGATCTGAGCTTACACGCGTCTCTTTCCCTCTATTTCTGTGAAATACAATTTGAATTTGTCATTGGCACACACATACGAACGCAAAATCAGAATGCTTAAATTTTATATAAGTTCGGATTGGTTTTCTGTACTAGGCAGACAATTTTCAAATTGAAATTGCACCAGCTAAATCAAATGGGCTCTAGATGCAAATCATTATGCACACACACATACACGCATATATACTCTCAATCATGTCTTCAGGTAAACACTTGCCGAGAAAAAGTTTACAAGTTCAAGTTTTTTTGCACATCAGTTTGTGAATGTGTATATAAGTTGGGCAAAAGTTTTTTGATAAAATAATTACCACTAATTTAGAGTTAAAATGCGGGTTTAATTAATTCACTGAGAAAAAACAAAGTTGGTAACTTGATCTAGCTATGTTTGACTAATTTGAAAGAAATGAAAAAAATTTAAATCAAGTTAAATCGATAAATGCATTCGGACACACGAGACAAAGTGATGGAGATTCGCAAGAGAGAGAGAGAGAGAGAGAAAGTGTATGTGTGTGTGTGTGTGGTTGTGTTCACTGATCGCGCGACTCAAGCAAATTATTTACGAGCATTCAAGCACAAACGTTAGACATGGCAGAGAAATAATTGAATTTTGACAAATTGGCACCGAGCCATCCAGGCTAGCGAGCCATTGCGAGAGAGAGAGAGAGAGAGAATGAGAGTGAGACGAGTGGCCACGAGAATCGATCGACTCGGACAGTGCTGGTTCGATGGCTCGTTTCTAGTCCATTAGAGTTACCAACGGGATCGAAGCGTGCCGCTCGTCCCATTTCAGCTGGCATAAACGGAAAAGAGAGAGAGAGAGAGAAAGATAGGGATAGATTGCAAACCAAAGCTGCAACCGCATCGGACAGACTGAAACTATCCGATTAACTTCTCCTCTACGATTGTTCGATTGGTTACACCATCTGAACCTGCCATTTAGCTACCAATTTCTACCATCAACAAAGCGGCTATATCATTAACTAACTATAATCAACATCATTGTTTTAAGTTGCTTTAATAATTAAAACTACGATAGCGTATTCGTCAAAGTGTGTTACTGACACATAAATGGAAACGTGCCGTTGTTTCAAAAGACAAACAGATGAATAAGAGAATATCTCGCAATCTCGAGCTGGTGTCGATAGTGATTGAATGTATCACGGGTTTTCCCCACTTGCGCCAACCCGAACAGGTGTAATGCGCTTTGAGCCCAAGCAACTGATGGGAAAGAGAGGGAGAGAGGGAGAGAGAGAGAGAGAGAGAGAGAGAGAGAGTGAAAGAGATTAGCGCCCGGGTGCAAATGAGATTGAATGGCGCACGGCCGGCATTGGTGGCATTAGCGCGACTCCGGGCTTGCGGGTGCCTAAGTCAACACCTGGCGCTACTCCCAATCTATCCACTCGCTCTAATCAGGTTTGTAAGAAGATTGCCAATCACGTTGAAGATCGAATCGAATCAGCCCATCTGGGCAGAAAACAACATCTCCACAACACTAACACCAGAAACGAGGCACACATTTAGTACAACGGTGTCATGGTTTTAAAGTTTACTATGCTAAGTCTTTCCTCGGTGATGCCATTTCTAATTAACTGCAAGTAAAACAACTGCAAATTACTAATAAGATGTCCAAGAACAACAAGAGGAGAAAAAACTTTAGAGTCGGATTAGAGAAAAGGAGTCAGTAAATGAGATTGTGATGAGGACGCTAGACAAGGAGATAAGAGAGAGAGAGAGAGAGAGAGAGAGAGAGAGAGAAAAGCACAAAAGCCTAACTAGGTTCTGTTTTGCTAATCTGCCACCAGGCTGCTTGCTGAGCTGGCATCAATAATTGATCGACCAATCAGATGGTCCAAAATCTAATTAGAATAATGTCCTGCTCCAGTGCCCTCAACCAGCTTGTAGCAGCTGCCAAGTACTACAAAATAGTCTTTCGTATTCGTGCATGTGAGTGTGCCTTTCTCGAGTTCAACTTGACTCTCTCTCTCTCTCTCTCTCTCTCTCTCTCTCTCTCTCTCTCTCTCTCTTCCCAATGGAGCTCAAGTTCATCAATTTTCTTCTAATTCTTGCTCTCTGATTTTTTCTTCCTTTCACCTCCCACTCTTTAAATTTCGAAATTTCATTCTTTAAGATTCATTAATTCTTTCGACATAAAAACAGGCATCTTCTAACTCTATTAACAATATTAACAATTTTAATTCAAAAACTAATGATCCTCGACACACACACACACACACACTATGTAGAGAAGAGTCTAGGCGACTTACTGAAACCGGAGGGGTCGATGTCACATTACTGGATGGTTACAAGCTATCTCTGCTATCAACCAACGAATGAGAGAGGGGAGAAAGAGTGCATTGAAATTCGTGCAGTAAAATTAGTTGCCATAAATCAGTGAGATTTGGAACACGACGACAACAAAATGACTTTTACCACGTCTCAAATAACTGAAGTAGTAGCGCAATGGCGATGCAATGGCTCTCTAATGTGGTTGTTCCCGACTGATTGTGTCATAGTGATAGTCCTCATGGTGAGATGCTTGTCATCGCATTGACACTGCACACCGAATCAGTTCAGTAGCTACTAGCTAGTGTAGTGAGTGTTCCACACACACACACACCCATCCCAGAACCACACTACACGTGCTTTCTTATCTTCTCTCTCTTTTCTTTCATTTTATTTTCTCCTATCCCATCCTTCTTTATTTCTTTTCATTCTTTAGTTCTTTCCCTCTCTCTCCCTCTCTGTTCGATGACCCGTGACGTGATGAATGACTCGGTAAGATGGCAATCGAGTGCACCTTGCATCAATCGATCGAAGGGAAGCATGCGGCCACTTGAGCTTGTCACCTCATCTACTCTCACCCACATTAACTTACCGGTCCCGCCAACCGATGCCATAATTGTGCAAACAATATTCAAATGAACCCTCTGTTTGCACAAGCGAAAGAAAGAAAGAGAGAGAGAGAGAAATAAAGGGTAGGGGATAGGGGAAGAAAAGAAAGAAATAGAGTGAGAGATGGAGAGAAAGAGAAAGGCAATGGGCCCAAGGGCCAGCGCTCATCTCCCTTCCGATTCGGTAATTAACATCCACAGCAAAGGTATTCTCTGCCAAATAGTTAAGGAGAACAATTCACAATTTACAATAAAACAGTTTTGTAAAGTATGTTTTGTGTGCAAATGATTTCACAGTCCAGTGTGTGTGCGCGCATAATGAATTGTGATAAATATATGATTGTACATGTTGATAAAATGAAATTAAACTTACCAAAAGAATTGTTGTATAAATAAATTGGTAATAGAAATAGTTGGTTGAGTAGTAGTTAGTAGAGCATTAAAAATAAAGTGCTGTAAAGAATTAATGAAGACTATGCACAGTTAAGGTCGTTGTCCCATGTGGAAGTATTACGAAATCTGGAGAGAAAATAAAGAAGAAGAAAACAAGATGATTAGATCTCGTGGCAACTAATTATTTATTGATTGGCACAAGTTTTGCTCCGAGACTAGCTTGCTCTACCCACCTCTCGAAGCATCCATTAACTAATTGTCACTCCCAACAAGATCCTCTGTTGACACAGGTAGGTTTGTGTTCCCTCTAGATCACCCTCTACTCTATGTACAATTCTCGTTTTGTTCACTCGTCCTTTCATTAGACAAATTGAAAACAAAGTACGAGGTAAAATAAAGAAAGATAACTTAGAGCTGAGATAAATTAAAATTTAATGTGCATGTTGACTGTCGAGCAAAACTGCTCGGAGATAAAATAGAGGATACTACTGTGCTCTTTTACATAGATAGATACTCAATGGCCACAGTGACATGCAACTATAGATTTGTTCAACTTGACTTTTTTGCTTGTGCAAGCAAGCAAAACAAATACGGGGAGATAAAAGAATGATGCAACCTGATACTTGCATTGTTGAGATCTATTTTAAATTTAAAAATAGTTCAAATACGTAACCGCCATTTGTGCATGCATATCATTGAGAAATACTCCATTTTTGGACAACAACCTGAGCACAACCGCAACAGAGTGGTTTTGCCGAGTTTCATTGGTTGCGCTCGAATTGAATGTTGAAGAGTGGAGTATTACCAGGTTAGGCAAGCATGAGATTTGCCACAAACATCATGCCAACTTGCATTACACAACCAAGCAAAGAGAAAGAAAGCCAACTGAAAGGCGATAGAGAACAGAAGAGAGAAAGCAAAGCCAGACTCATTCATCAATCTAGGAGAAGAGGGTGGGCAGACGAGGAGAGTGAAAACATGCAGCCATTCTCATGGTAGTGTTGCAGATCAATGCCAGGCATTTATTGAAATCTGTTCCCCCGGCACTCTTGACTTCGATCAATCCAAGTAGAAAAGGAACCAGAGTGAGAGAGCGTGAGAGGCCAGATCGGTGTCCCGCTTCAGGCTGTGCTCAAGTTCCGATCAAGCAGAAATAAATCGAAAATATGCCTAACAAAAAGCTAATAACTCGAGTAAAGGTTGGGTGAGTGGTGTGCGCGCCACTGCAAAATAGCTGCAAATCAGATTAGACACTTTGAGCCGGTGGTGAAGGCGTGCCAAGCTGGTTCCAGTAGATTACACTCACAATGCGATACCGCGCATAATTCCAATTCATTGAACTTTAATTTTTTACCTGTTCGCTAACAAAACAGTCAACCATAGCTCGACACAATAGTATACAATAATAAATATGCTTTGTTGTCGTCACAAATTGCTTAATCACAACATTCTATTGGTTTGATCTATAACTAAAATTTATAGAATATACTACAATAATATGAAAGTTTCTGGTAATGACACTTTCTAGTTTCTAATTCAGTCAATACTAAAGTAGTTATTTTAATTACATTGCATGATCAAGATCATAAAAAAGAAGACAGCCAATAATCGAGTAACGATGTGATTCACAAATCTGCATTGCAAATGCAATTTTTAGTTTTTGAAATTTGAACGATTTTCAATTTATGTGAAATGCTTTTACAAAGTTTTCCAAAGAGAAAATTTAATGAGTTACTTGGAACTATGCAAATCGACCTGTAGGAGAAATGCGTCATCATCAAATTTGTGTGGACGGAAACAGTTTGGATCAATCACTTGGGTGCTCAGCATGGATTAACACACTGAGTGTCGCATTCAATGAATCCTGTGACCTAATGAATCAGACCCCTTCTCTGCACTATTGCATTGCGTTTTCCTCAAACTAGCTCAAAATTGTTATGCACATCAGCAGCAACCCATTAGCTGACAGGAGTGAAACGAGCTAAGACAAGCAAAATAGAAAAGGGAAATGAAAACACCAAGTTAGTGAGTGAAATAGATAAATCCTTTCAGCCAACGCACAAGCAAACGCAAATCAATCAAGCTAAATGTCATCACACTGCAAGCACTCGCCACTCTCTTTCTCACTCGCCACCCTCTTTCTCTCTGCCCTAAGACGTCGTAATAATAATTATTATTTATAGAGAATTCTGATGCTCTCTCTCTCACTCACTCATCAGCGTCGAATTCCAATGATAGCGGCGCACAATAGAGTTTGACACAAATCAAAAAATTTAAAATGCATTGCAGTGAAGTCACACCACCAGGGGCAGCTGGAAATCGATCCGAGTCGATTTCCAAATGAGGCCCGGCTTCAGGCCGTGTAAAAGTGTTTACGCGGACAAAATCAAGCCCAAGACTCAAATCCGGACAGAGTGCGTTTGGCAATGAGAGAAGCGGACTGTGAGCGTGGGCGCAAGGTGACGAAGAATGCGAATGGTGTGTCTGCGAGCGACAGTGTGGCATTGCTCACTGCTCACTGCTCACTGCTCCAAGCACATTAGTTGGCCATTAGCGGGCTGGCTTGGCCCGGTCGCGCTCGATCAATGAATGGCGAAACAATGAAGATGCCAGGCAAGGAGTTACTTTGGATGTGTGTGTGTGTGCCCTCTCACTGCCTCGGTATCGGTACCGTCCTCACTTACTTATGTATATAGCAAAAGACAGAGAAGTGAGGTATAAAATGTAATTAAAATCATCTCTCCCGACTCGGTCCTAATTCGATTAAGTCGCACAGTCGAATGACTTGCCACGCCATGCCATCGCCAACAGCACCAGAGCTGCGCCAGCAGTCACATTGTTGCTGAGACAAGGAACAAATTTTAAGCTGACTAAACGCGATTGATGAATTTAACGAACTTTAGCATTAAGCTCAAACCAAATTAATCTGCACTTTGCATATCTTGCTTTTATTTCCCATCTAGTTCAGCTCATATTTGAATAATGTTCCATTCATTCTTTGAAGCGACAATCTACAATTTTCTCTAGTATATTCAAAACGGTTATATATTTTTAGTATTAATTAGTGTTTTAAAAATGTAATTGTTTTCGGAACTAGTTGCTGGTAACAGTCGTCCCGTTAGATGGTGGTCAGTTAATTTAAAAATAGCGCATCATCGTCACTGGCAGAAGAAGCAAAATATGTCCCCAGTGAACCAAAGCACGGGGTTCGCGAGTTTAAAAAAAATAAATCAAATCATAGCCGCTGGGCGCAATAGAGGTTGGGCAATAGCGGTGGCCAGTGCCATGTCGGTAGCGAGTCATCGCCCCACTGGGCCGTGTTGTGAGCTTCTCTCACCGAGTTGCACCCAACCGCACCAACTACCAACTGCACTGATGGAGTAATAATCGCTGCCCGCCGGTGCTGATCGATTCTGCTGGGAAATTAAACTATTAACACATTGCTCATGGTCTGACAGGGCGAGGGGAGGGAAGAGGACGAAAGACAAAGCAGTCCAGATGATGTGGGAGTTGTGTTTCTGGGCGTCGTGGTGGCATGAGTTTGCAATTGCTCACCATAACAATGATTGACATGTCTCACAAACGCCAACATGTGTATAAACAATCAGAGCTCAGTCTGCCACACTGCACATTGTGCAATTTTACATCGTCGTATAATATTACTCTTGCTCATGAAAACGTCTAATCAACCTTTAAACAGACGCAGTTCATTAGATTTTTCAACCTAGACAGTAAATTCCAGTGCACGTGACGACCGTACTTAAATAGCCGCAAGCAATTTTCTCGTTTTTAACTTTTATTGGAATTTAAAACTTGGAATTTTTAAAAACATATTTGAAAAAATTCCATGTTTGAATTTAATATTTCATCAATAATTTGTCGAACACTTTGCCCGGTATGGGTTGTGTGACCCCCGAATTGTTCTGGTTGAGTTAGTATAGTTGACATCAGTGATAAGCAGTAGTAAGCTGGTGGGAAATGACTAAACAAATTGCATTTTGGCAACACTTGGCAACGTGCCAACGTTAATCACACGGCGCGCGCATGGCGGCATTCAGTGCAAAGTGCTCCGTGGCGGCATTGTGCTCTTCTGTAGTGCATTCTACTGTCTGGCTAGATGACTGGTGGCCGCTAGCTAGCACTAGTGCTCTCCACGCTACCCTAACAGTTGTCATCAATCGTCACCGACACGCAAGCGGTAGACAGCATAATTAATAACTTGATTTATTATGAAAATACTCCTGCCCCCGTGTGCCGCACGCGTGCCACCAGAGAGAAGTGTTTTGCAATGGCTCGCCAATTGATTCCGCACACATCCCCACATTGCCTTTTTCACACTCAGCCCAAATAAATTAACCTTTGCTAATATTTTCTCCTTCATCTATTAGTACAACAATTTTATTTTGTTACAACTTAAAACGAAATTTTGTTCAGAAACTTTGCACTGGCGCAAAGTTTAATTTAATCAAACTTGGCCCTTAAAGGGAGTGAGAAATTGATTTTTAATTCGAGAAACGTAGTCTTAAAGTGAAGGCAACGTCAGTAGCAGAGGCTCGGTAATAGGCCCGAGTGTCTCCATTTGCCAAGCCCACCCGTCGCACGCGTCACACGTCAAGGTTCAAAGTGAAAATGTCATGCAAGAAAACGTGACAGCCTGCTGGGTCGCCGGCACTGGGCAGGACTCACCGGGAGGGCCCAGTCGCATTGCTGCACATTGCTTGTAATGAATGCTCTGATGAGCAATCGATTCACACTAGCCTGAGATGCTGCAAAACCAAATTCGCGTCGCGATGCTCATTCAAACGATTCACTTTGGCGTGAAAAACTAAGAAAATTATTGTTTAGGGCTTCGACGTGTTTCCTACTGGGAAGCAGAGAAGGGGAAAGAGAAGGAGGAAAAAGAAAGAGAGAATCTTCTATTTTGAGCTGAGCAGTGCACATCAATTGAAATCATTGTGATTTCACAATCGCTTGGTAGTTGGTCAAATTACGATATCACATCCCCATCTGCCACCTGGACGGGGCACTACGGTTAATTGGCAGTGTTAATCAAAATGTTTTTTTTCATCCTGTGGAATGACGAATAGCGAAGAGTGGGCCGTGTGTTGCGTGATGTTGTCACTGATTGGGCTAATATGATTGGGTGACGAGGCTACTGCGCCCACTCACACCGTACTGCTCCAGTCACGCTCGGCTGAGACACAGTCATAACCAGACCAGCCGAGTGGCGATGTCGACTGCCGCCAACGACCCACCGAAAGACTGAGTGAGTGACTGTAAGAGAGAGAGAGAGAGAGAGAGAGAGAGAGAGCACGGAAAAGACACTAACAAAGACATGTCCTAATTTGACAGTTTTGACAGGTTTTATTATGTGATGATTCTCGCCTCCACCACACGACTGTTTCGCCTTGCCCCGCTACTGTACGTTGCACTCACGCCGACTGCTGTGACTCGTTTTGCTGATCTCTTTCGTGTGTGTGTGTTGGTTGGTTATTGCTCAACTCTCTCTCTCTCTCTCTCTCTTTCTTTCTTTTTAACCAAAATCCATGCCAAGCAAAAGCCACAAGCAAGTGACATGACAATGGCAAGCTTATTCAGTGGCATTGGAGCTAAATTTTCTCTTATTTTCAACTTCATTAGTACCATTGATTATTGCAAATATAAATAAATAAAAATAGAAAGTAAAAATAAATAAATCTCTTGCGCTCTGTTTAAGATAAGATATTGTGTATGTGTGTGCATATTAAAAATAGAATTAATCAATTTTTATTTTTTTTATTTATTCAAAAAAAGTTCTAAATAAGGAAAAAACAAACGATAAAACTGACACATATACACGAGAGTAGGCTGGGGGAAATGTTGGCTTCGCTCCAGAGATAATGTTTGTTCTGGTGACACTCAAAATGCAGTGAGAGAGAGAGAGAGAAAAGAGAGAGAGATAGAGAGAGAGAGAGAGAGAGAAGAGAGAGAGAGAGAGAGAGAGAGAGAGAGAGAGAGAGAGAGAGAGATGGTACTGGGCGGATGGCTCTAGAAGAGAAACGCCACAGTGTCATCAATCAAAGAGTTCAGACAAGTGAGAGTGAGAGGGTAAAAAAGAGAGTAAAAAAGAAGAGCCTAGTGAAGAAGAGGAGGAGTTGAGCATAATCCAGTGGGAGAATCCATCATCATCGAGCACGGAGTGACATGGTTGGTGCGTGGCACAGTGGACAGTGAGCCAATTGGCTGACCCGTCGCGATCAGTCACAATCGATGCCGACACTGATCGGTGGTGGCGCGAGCAGTGTGACAATTAGATTAGCCCGATGACCAGTTCCCACTGACCAGTGAGCATCAATAATGCAACGTGCCAGCCAAAGCTAACTTGGTTGGAGACGTTGCCAACTTGCACTGACCATGCGTGTGGCCGTTGACTTGGGCACAAGTTGAAATAAATTACACCCAAACACCCACCCACTTGGTCACTTGGTATATCAGCCAATTTAAATGGTGCGGCACGATCGCGTCCCACAATTGCACTGTGACTTTCGATCCATCCAAGCTTCGAGCCAGCTCTTATATATTTTCATTAGTTTGGTTGACCAAACGAGCCAAACAGTCAGATCGCAATTAGACGATCCATTACGGCACTGACGCCACTTGTGTCTCAACCACAAGGCGTCCAAGGAAAACCATTCCATTGAGCCGAGTCTCCTAAATGATTCAACTCAATATAGACAACACAAAACAAAATCAACTTATGCCTTGTGCCAGCAAATTTTCCATCTCTGAGTTTTCAAATAAATGAAAATAATGTTTATAAATAAAATGCGAAAAGATTCCAACGTGTGCCAAAATTATTGATTTATAATTTGATTATTAAAACCTAACTATAGACACATTTAAGCTCTCCTTTCTACCCCAAAACAATTAGGTAAATTTCCGTTGCAGCCATTAGCGATGAGTGACTTAGGGGTGAGGCTAAATGAATTGTCTGTGAATGAGTGGAGTGTGCGAGCCAGCTTCTCTATCTAGCCTTTTTGAGTCCACTGCCGCACTGTAAATGCAATTAATTCAATTTCACTTTTTCCCACACACATCTCTTTTAGTTCTTTTTCTTCGCCGTCTCTTTTCATTCTTTTAGTTAAAACATAATTAAAGTAAATGTTGAGAACTATGAATGAGAATATTACTTTTTATCCGGACAAAGCATAAAGCAAAACAGTGATTGTCAACTACTCGTTGAACCATGTCGGACATTTTTATTTTAGGTAGGGTTCTAAGCTAAACCCAAAAACCGTAAAAACTGCACTTATCTACAAAAGAAACTTCATAATTAGTCCTAATGGGGACATGCACATATATCGATATCAAAAAATAATTTTTTGATCCCTACCTCCCCCCATCTGTGAGCAATTCGTGATCACTTAACTTAACCCTACCCCTCCCCC
>WURS02122215.1:0-22741 GCA_011762765.2 Rhinocypha anisoptera | reverse complement strand
GATCTTTTGTCCTTTTCCCAAAGAAAAGGGGCGGCATGAAAGCACCCCCCTCCTCCCCCCCCCCCCCGCCTCCTTCCGTGGGCTATCCAACCTTCATCGTGGAGATCCACCCGTGACATCACCCTCCTCCTTCAACTTCGCCTTCCTTTTTATCTCATTTCACTCGGCGCACGTCCCTGCCCCCGGCGTCCCCATTCTACACCCCTCCCTCTTTAAAGTTTCTTACGCAGCTACGAGGGTGTTCTTCCTCCATTCCCCTCCCCCCACCCCCTAACCCGCCTTAACCGCCACACGCAGCAGACAACCCCAGGACGCAATTAGTGCACACCCGCATAACAAAGTTAAGCCAAGTGGTGTATCAACCGATACGAACTTCCCCTCGGTAGTCATTTGTCTTTCCCAGCGGGCAATTTCCCTTTTCCCCGTCGCGCGGGGACGCGCCACCGCGGCAGGCCGGGCGCCCCGCGGGCGTTTTTATCAGATGGCATGCCGAAATACGTAACGCCGAAGGTCGCCCCCGAGGAAGAGTGCGGACAATATTTTTTTTCTCCCGTTGTTATCTCCAGTGACAGGTCACGTCGAGAATTTCACGCGCGTGGGGGACTCTTCCGGCGCAGTTTCCTCCCCCACGCCGAAATGGTGATTCAGGGCTCAAGCCCTGGGTCACTTACTTTCACGGGCACCGCAGTCATTTCCCGTAAGGAAATTTATTCTCCGAAACCATCGCCCCGATTCACAAATGAAAAAATAAGGGACTCTGTTGAAGGTTAAAAATTTTAGTTTACTCGAATCATTTGCAAAAAATTGTTTTTGTATAATTTTATGAAAGCGACGCGAAGCTGAAGAATAGTTTAGGAAAAAACAAAACACATTCATGCTCTGTATGGCTTAGAGAAGTTACAAGACGAATTTTAACAAGTGTTTTGCGTCCGTCCGTTTTGCTATCTATGCTTGAAAAGAAAACGGTGCCTCTGTAGAATTTAGAGGAAATTCATTATTAGTATTTAGTTATGAGGATAAATATTGCCTTTTTAGTTTACAGTAAATTTTCCCGACATTTTTGTTGTTTTTATGGTAAAATACCTGTTAAAACACAAAAATTGATTTTTTCAGAATATCATTGTCCGAACAGCCTTCTTCTACTATACATTACTGTTAATTCTTTGACTACTAAGAGTTTACATTTTAATAATGCAATTAAAAGTCGCACTGTTCCACAGATTAAAATATTTATTTCGACGCGTTTCGGCTGCTAGGCCATCATCAGGTTCACATTAGTCTGCACTGATTTACTCCATTTTTACTGCATTATTACATTTAACGTCCACTATATCTCCCCGAAATCGGTTAAATTTAAATTTTGTTAATAGTATCCACGATCGATCGGATCGATAACACAAAAGCACCTATCGCTAAAGAGTTGAAACTAATAATATCGTGAAAAATAATATAAATACAAATCGGGTGTTTTGTAGATGTAAGTGTTTTGTTTTATGGATGTTTCTAATGCATATCTGGCAATATACCGACTCACATGACTTCAATATCCCATAACAATCTTGTTACCATTTTCCATGAACGCCGAATACTTTGGCATACCTCACTGCCTCAGGCAAAACTTTGTGGAAATCCATTATTATGGGGGTAAAAGAACCAACTTTGTAGTTTCCTCATGAATTTTTATTTGGCACTGCCATGCTTTCGTATCAGGGGTACATCATCCTCCCTGCTACGAGCCCATGGTCGTGTTAAATAAAATTTCATGTGGAAACTGCAGAGTTGGTTCTTTAAGAAGCAGTAAGATTTACTTGTGTGTGTTTTTTAATTCCTAGGACAATTTAAGTTATAAAAGAATCCATGGAATGATTATATCAAATCTCCAGATAAAATTTCACTCGTGCTAATCCAATGTTATAAGAGGATTTTGACTTAAACTCGAGCGATATTTTAACAGCATCTCTCTTTTTATATCTCAAGGGTCAATTACAGAACTTGGCTTATGCTAGGATTAAATTTAATCCTATTCCGTATTACAGTGGTCTAAATTAATGAGAAAATGAAATTAGAATTACATTGATTTATTGTTCTGAATATCGATCGTCCTGTGAAAAACCTCAGATCAGTAATCAGAGAAAAATCAATGCATTGGAGGTGCGAAAAAAGTGTTCATATCGTAGAGTAAAAATTTAACAAAACATAATAGGAGAAATACATAGTTCTAGAACTCAATAAGGAAACAAAATAAAAATTACAAGGCGTGAATCAATATTTTTATTCGTTAAACCGAATTATTTTTCCAACATTTCAAGATATTTTCTTTTAAAAGTCTCTAGTAATTGTAACACTTTTGATTCACGAAGGATAGTTTCCATGCGCGCATACTAGATGCTGTGAATGACCTTTAGAAAGTAGAGGTTCGATTTTTTGGTGCACACAGTTAGTAGTAATGCTCGTTTTTATGCTAGATGCCGTTGTCCTACCAGGAGACATTTGCAGAAGATGGCTCCAAACTTATGTAAATACGTCCAAATTATCTTATTAGATTAAACATAATCGAAACATGAAATTTGTCAACGCGAGAACAATAGCTGTTTTCGATTTATGTTTTAGACCTTCAGAATTAGTAATTTGAGTTGAAATATCTAATCTGTGGTCAAGGTTATAAGGGACCGACGCTCGATAGGCCGATTTTTGTTGACTAGTTGGCTACCCCTCCCGTAAGGAATTCACGCTTTTATTCGAACGGTGAAAGTAACCGGTGTGGTTACTTGACGGAGGCACTGCGGTTTCAGTTTTAGCGCTAGTTGCCCCTTTAAAGGTGTTCGATGCGAGAGACACCACCACCCCCACACCCCTTCCAAACCCCATCTCGGCCCCACGTCGAGCAAGACTTATCTCTCCGCTCCGTGGGCGGAGGTACAGGCTGATTCCACGGTCCACGGATTTCGGCGGCGAAGGAGGCTGGAGCAGGAGGCAGGTGCGAGACGAATCAGTCCTTTGGCAAAATCTCAAGCATCCCCTCTCTCTCTCACACACACACACTCGCTTACTCCCCACTTCCTTCCATAACCTCATTATGAGGACCGCTCCAGTTTCATCGCCGGCCGCTCCTCCCCCACCCCGCCACCGCCAGCGAGACCCCGGTGCTGGCAAGATTTTATCCCGCGCGCACTTCTCCCCGTCCCCGGACTCCACCGCCTCCTATTCCGCCACACGGTTTCGCACCCCTTCGCCACTTCCTTTAGCGTCGGCACCGAATCTCAAGCACACAACAAATTGATGCGCTTCCTACCTCCCTCTCGAAACCCTCGCGCTTTTTAAATTAGGGTGCCTCGTCCCCGACTTTTGAGTTTCACTTTACTCTTGTCTGCGGTGCAGTTCTGTCGATCTTCGCCTTCCCACCTTTCTCACTTTGTGAGTCTCTCAGGCCGGGAGAGGTTGGACGCCGGGATGGGATGTTGGTGAAATAGCGAAAGGTCAGGTGAACTTTTTCATGAATCGCGCTGAAAAAATTTGTAAACCTACAGCCAAATCCCCTTGATCGATCTCATTTTTACCGATGGTTGTTTGGAACCGAATTCCTGAGTTGTCTACGCCAAGCAATGTCGTTGTGAGCTGGCACAACGGGTCGAATGGATACACAAAATTCTTCTAGCGTCGTGCTCCTCGGTGGAGAAAATTTACAGATAAAAATCCAAGACTTCAATTTCACTTTTAAACGTTCTCTATATAAATACCTTGTCGGATCGTATAAAAAGTTGATACTTTAATAAAATGCATTGAAAATTAAATATATAAGAATACATTCGATAATTTATATATTATAAGGTATTCTAGATATCTTAATCATTTTGTCAAAACGATCTTAGAAATGTTGCCTTAAATTTTCTTTTCAGCATTTAAATGTATTAGAAAGCCTTCCATGAATCACACTTTTCTCAGAGACAACTAAATTCATCATAGTTGAATTGTGTACAACTTCTTTACCAATGCAATCGACCATTACGGTGACAGATTTTTTATAATAATCCATAATCACTTTACTAACCCTCTTCAACTGATGTAGGTAGGTAGGATTGGGTTGAAGGGTGCGCCGGTTGATCTTCATTGTTGCTTCAAAACCCAGACTACAAGTGACATGAGAAATGTTTCTTTGGCCCCGCTAGCAGCTCATCATTGCGTATCACCACCATGTTAATATTGATCGTTCGTTTTCCATGGGAAATATATTCCAAAATTTCCTTTATAGCTTCTTGAGAGAGAAATCAGCGAAGAAAGGCAATTCCGATGACATTTTCATATTAAATAACTCTTAATTTGGACTATATGAGGCATCAATTGTAGGTCTAATAATGCCGTGAATTCCTAATATCTTTTAAATGACACAAAGTACGTTTCCCTGTAATGTCTTTTAGCATAGTAAGTGTGCTTATTAATAGCACCTAATTTTTCCACTTCCACTGTAGGGATTTTTCTTCATTTTATTTGAATCCTCCATTTATATTGATAGTATTTTATCGTCCAATGAATTTTAATTAAAAATGCCCGGAAATGTACTATTGTTAGATAAAAATTCGTTTCGACTCAACTCACTACAATGTTCTTATTGAATCTATAGCTTAGTATTATCTATTGAAATCAAAAATGTATTATCTATGTATATCTTTTAAGTCCGATATACATGTACACAGTTTAAAGGTCTTTATTTAGATCCACAGACTCATCTTTGATGATTTTCCGTTTCTTTTAATAAGGCTTTTGGATATAGTTTCTATGTATTATGAAATAATTTTTTTTTAATTGGAAAAACTATCGCGTTCATTACGTATGAAAGTTAATAATTACTTGGTCTTTATTGTATTCAATCAAAGAAATACCTTGTTTTTATTTTTATTTTCTCTTTTTAAACTTTCAAATACATCGACCTTATTTTAGATTGTCTAATTTATTTTCCTTTAGAATTAGTTGACTGGAAATTGTAGCAACGTATAATTTTCTGTTCCATAACGGTCTGTATAATGTCTAAATTTTTACGATTTATGTCTTACAACTTCATTGACTTTCGAGTAAAATAGGTAGTATTTATTTTATAGCCACCATATTACGTCCATGGATATATGACTCATAAGACTCACCCATGACTGAACTCTTGTAGTAGTCTACATCCTGTTACATTTTCTTTTTTAATAGTAAGAGGGCATATTTAAAATACTTGCTCTAATGCAACATTAATTATATAGTTATAAAATATAGATCTCACAACATCTACATTGATCTGTTTTTTTTTAGTTTCATGGAAAATTTTAACATTATTCTACCATCACCAACCCCAGGTATGTTTATGCCTGGGCTTGGTGATTTTGATTAAATCAAAAAGTTCAAATAATTCTGGAAATATCAATCTTATTGAGAGAGAATTTGCAAAAATATTTACTTTTTCAAATTTACTCAATAAAGAACTTAAACCACGATTCCTTAAATCGTATTTTGAATGATCATAACTAACGAACACACTAATTTATGTTTGAATGGAATAATTCTCATCTTGTGATTTAATAAACTTACATGATTTCAAATAGTTTTATACATGCATGTATTATTTATACACATATATATTTTATAAATATACATATAAGGATAGTTCTCTCCGTATACATCGTGTCCTTCATTATCCCCTAAGGATTCATTCTGGTGCATGATTTTCGCCAAAGTCGCTTGAATGATATTAAAAATGAACGTTCAAAAAATAAGATTAAAGGACATTACGTTTAATGGTAAAAATAACTTTTGACATTAAAATTTTCCTGCCCATTAAAAAAGAAATAGGTGTCATGAAAACGTCATATATCATCTACTACGATACATCCCTCTTATTTTAACTTGTTACGTGAATATAAAGGAGCTTATATTTTTAGAATGCAGCTACGAAGTTTATACTAAAATATTATATTGATTTTACCATCTCCTTTGCCGTAACCCCTATAACAGATTCCGAATGAGCTACATGAATGAAACTATAATGGCACTTAAGTGCTTGTCATTGACTCAAGAGAGGTCCATTGTACTCTTCCATTTCATGTGTTTTGAACCGATGCCATCGAGGGACTTTCAAAGGAATATTTACCAGGTCCGACACTGTCACGACTTATTCAAGCTCCTCAAGAATGATGACTACGGGAACACAAAGAACACACGCTTGTTAGTTGCTCAAAGGCCAATGTGTACATTTCAGAGATACAACATTTTTATACTACAGGAATTATAAAATTGAATTGTTCGTTGTGCTTATTCAAGCATATTATGATTTCATAGTGTTATTTTGATAAGTTGAATTTTATCCACTAGCTTCTTTGAACACTTTTTGACCTAAGCAATTCCTGCACACCAATGGTCACTTTACTTCAGACTTGCAGTCTTGTTTTTTCGGTTTTTACTTAGAAACTTACACCCAGTATGAATTCTTAAATATAAATCAGGGTCGTAGCTTATATATTAAAGTATGAATATAAATCACCTAACCAATCCAGAGGTCTGATATCATATCAAATCCTAATCAAATAATGAAGTTTACAAAAATGCGATCATTGTTATATATTGAATTTAGAGCCTGAAGACATTTTATGAAAACAATTACTCGAAATAACTGCTATTTTTGTTTTTTTTTAGGGTTTGTCGACGGATATGGTCATATAGCACCTCTTAAAATCCTAGGAAAAAACCTCATTTGACAAACACAACATTTATGCTATGGGTGGACCTCGAACTCGCGACCTTTGGATTAGCCAGCAAGCACGCTACCCCCAGAGCATACCCGACGAAATTACTTCTTTTTTGGTTTGCATAGTACTTCGAAATTTCGCTAAATTAATAAGTTAATATGTAAGATTTCTGCATTTTTTGCATTTTAAATTCCTCTAAAAACGTAGGAATTATTCAAAAGGAAAACTATGATGTAAGATACAGTGAACGTAGTCATAGTGCAATTTCTATTTACGAATAATCAAATCTCCCTTGTAAATTTTCTTTCATCTTCTGATCTACATTCAATAGATATACATATATCTCAATTATTGCATTCCTTTCAAGTTGATGGCCATGTAGTCAACATAATGAAACGCTCTTATCATAACGGCTTTATATTGTACTGGTACTTATTTACGGATTAGACTGAAAACTAAAGAGGCATAACATTGAGTTTTTGTTTATACAACCTTGCTTGCTTGTACCTCCCTGCCAACTTAAGAAAAAGAAAGACTTGGGCATGAATTAGATGGCATAGGTATTGATATACAAGTGATGAATTCACAATGAAAATATATCCTAATTTTTCATTCCCAAATCGTCCGCTCTTGAATGGACCATTATGGACTGAGTTTCGTTTACTACGGAATTCCACGCATTCGAATTAAACCAGACCTGTCCCGTTTTTCCCTTTCCCTCTGCCTTAAAATAAGAACGGACTCTACTTATAGTCTGTCCGCTTCCTGTTCTTCTCCCTCTACCTTCCCCGCGTTCTTACCTACATCCATCCATTACGTCTTTTCTCTCGCCGTAGCCTCCCGACGCCGAACACTCAGCCAAATTTTAAGCGGACGGACGCTCTCACACCCCCGTTGGCGGAGGGCCACAAGAGAAGTACCCTCGGAAAGGAAACCTAAGTTTATAAGTGTCAGGTATGGGACATGGCATGGATGAATTAAAACGAGCTTCGATAGGGACAAGGGTGGGGAGATGGAGGGTCGATAGCGGCGATCTGCGCGGAAGTCATGGGATAAAATGTGGGGGAATAGGCCCCTGAGGAGAATAGGAGGAATAATTCCCATACAAGACCTGCCTACATTTAAACTAATGTATTAAATACGATCACATCATTAACATGGCAACGAAGTGGGGAATGTGTCAACCTCGAAAAGCATCTTTAGAATAAATATTGCATGTATTACTTAGCTTCATGAGGTGTGTTTGATTCGAGGTCTGTAAAAGTGGAAAAACATTGCGATATTAATGAATAAAACATTGAATTTATTGGTATTTATGCCGTAAATTGATTATGTTACCACCACTATTGATACCGACAGCTAGAATAATTTGTATGATTTAAGAGAAAACAGAAAATAGCTGGTCGGCTGGCGAAATATCAATATCACTGAGAGCAAAAGCTACAGAGCTACTAAGATATCGAGTGATGGAAACTTTTGGTGACACCTACTCTCAACGCTACATTAAACGTAATGAATTGTAAATAATGCAATTTTTTGTTGCATTGAATAATTTCCATATCTGTATGTACATGCATGCATATGCGGAATGGTTTTATGCATGATTGCTGCGAATGCATTTTCTTCTCTATGACCTTTCTGCGGACGGCAGGAAAATGCTCGAATTCAGATGAACTATACTGTATTTCGTATTTATAAATTCCTCTAGAGTCTTGTACCGGGTGAGAGTGCCTTGGAAGACCAAAGTTTCGATGAACGAGTCGATCATCGAAACGTTGGTCCTCCAAGCCACTCTCACCCGGTACAAGACCCTAGAAGAACTTATCAATTATAATTTATTTAAAATTATTCCAGTTTCAGCATAAAGCCAATTGAATTACAACTATAAATACGTAAGAGCTATTTATCCCATTTTACTTAAAATAGCTCTCGATCAACTTCTATTGTGTAACTCCATGAGTAGTTTTAATTGGTACCTCTGTCGTAAAAAACCGCACACCATCTATTTGGCTCACTGAGTACACACGGAGGGATTTGAAAATGGACGCAACTTCACTCGCTATCAATCCTCTGAAAAGATATTTATATACGTGGGTGTTTATAGATGGGTTTTTTCTTTTATTATGTACGTCAAAGATATCAGTGTCCATGACTCGGTTTTTTCCTTGTAGCTCTCTGTTTTCATCTACGTTTAAGAAATGCTTTGCAAGTTACCGAAAGGGCATGTGGCAGGGGATTGTTCATCACAGCCTACAGATCCATATCTGAGGGTTTCATTTGATACATAATAAGAAATCTTTCGTTTCCGTCCTACAGCTTAAGTAACAATTATATGATTTCTTCCATTTAAAAATCTTCCATTCCGTATTTAAAATCATTTTTGTATGCCCTTAAAATAGATCAAGAAGAAGCTTGCATTATATCTTAATTATTTTATTCATGGAATTAGATCGTTTGGCCAATAGCTCTTTTTATTTATACATTTCCTTCACTATTATCTTAACATCCGTCATTCCCCATCATGAACCATGCAGACGAGTTGGATCGAAAGGCAATTTTTATATGTCTCTCCTTCACTCTTGACCTTTTTTCGAACCACGCTAGGCTCTAACAGGTGTCTCCAGTTCCGGACTGTGTCATTATCACCGCAACTCGAGAGGTAGTTGATGCCCAAGATGACGGATCCACTCCCGGAACCCTAATTGAAAAGTCCTCATTCCCAGTGAGACCTATCGTTATTTCACTGATTTTATTCTGCCTAGTGATAGGTATTATGGTAGGAATACGGCCAGAAAAAGCTGTCAAATATGATGATTGGTAATCTTCTTGAAATCGGTAGAATTAAGAGTAAATCCAAGGGGAACGCACCTACACCGCGTTACGATGAATTATTCTTAATCTCTGCATTCTTCCTACCCACCTTCGTTCTACACATTTTTCATATTCTATTCCTACTCGTACCTCGACCATTTTGCCTTCTTCGGATTTAATTAAATAAATTCCTCTCCTATTTCACTATGCCTAACACTGTTTTGTATCTTTTTCTTCCATTTCAGTCGTATATTTTTCTCGCGCTTTTTCGAAGAAAATCACGAACCAAACTCTCCTGCTGTCGGATTGTAACAACATCAACGTGGTTACGTTTGTGAAATTATTCGTCGTGCAATTAATGAACTGGACTTGTTTCATATAGTGACACGTAATTATGATTGTCTACTAAGCGAAAATTCAGAGTCACATGACAATTTTTAACCTGAAGCATTAAATGTGAGTTGTGAGACATGCTATATTACAAAAAATGTGTGCTTGCATAATGAAGAACTTGGTGCTGTTTTTAATCTAACCTCATCGTTTATTATAGTTTCAATTGACATAAATGAAAATATGATTATTTAAATACGGTGCTATTTAACTTAAAATTCTAATTCAATAGAATGTTGTGAAAGCCCTTTTGGTTTAGACCTTTCAGGCTGGTAGGCAGCTATTGCATTCCTCTGTAGATTTCTACTTCTTTTACTTCTAAGCATTACCCTGAAAACCGCCGCAAGAGCGTGTGGCAGGGGGTGAGCCACCACCAAACATTGACTTTCACTCCCAAATGCAAATGTTAGGAGACATATATTACACTCAGAAAGAAGCCACTCGCATGCAAAACAAAATTGCAGAACGTCATCCACATCATGCGGGACAATGTTAGACTTCTTTCCGAGTCTATGCGGGACTAGATTTATATCCTTTGTTAGCCATTTCATTTCGGGAAAGGATGTGCAGCCGAAGTTTTCTGTAATTTTATTTATGAATTTCAATCTAGACTTAACTCCGGGAGTGTTAGCCTCTATTATAGCTCTAAGTCAGTCTTCGTGACGTAGGAATTGTAAAATCCATTCATCTCAAAAACAGAAAGCCGAAGGATTGAGGTTTTGAAAAATAATATGTTTTGGGCGAAAAGATAAGGATTCTATGAATTAAAGAAAATCTGATGGAAAGACTCATAAAACAAGGAGGCTCTAATTCAATAAAAAATGGATTTAATGATTCTTCACACCATTTAATACGTTACCTTTATTAGGATTTGAATAGAACTGACTATTGCCAAAGAAATTATATTATGGCTATCACACAGGATAATTTACTTCACAGTGTTGAACATGATTTATGCGTCTTTGCAGCCTAATTTTCACACAGCAATTAAACATAGGAAAATCAATATAAAATATCAAAATTTATTTGAAGTTACCTACTGTAACAGATCTGAATTAAGGTCAACTGTCTGTTTTCCTTTCGCCTTTAACTGATAAAGAATGTAAAATACGAAAACCTATAATCTGATTTCAATTTAGCACGGTATCTCTAAAAAAACTTGAACTTATGAGTAAATAATAGTAAGTATTAATGCGCATTTTGATGCATTTATATATATATTTTTTTTCATGATAATTTTCTTATTTCGATCACTGGAGTTTTAACTAGTTGGAGACAGAATATCGATGAACACAATAAAATAATTTCAAGATCTTTCACAAGGAGAAATGTTTCTTAAAACTCTCACTTTTTAATTAATTAATGGTTATACCTCATATATTTTCTTCCTAGATTCCCTTGAGCTACGTATCTATAATGCATCTTCTTTTGCTATCATTGCATTAAACTCCTACCTTTCTTTCTTAGTATACAAATCCTGAGTTAAAATTTTTGTCAAAAAATAAATAAATATCATCACCATAATAGTCTTAGATTTTATATTAATATTTTTAATTAATAAATATTATATTTAAAAACCTCTTTTTAATGCAAACATAGGTATGTTACGCCTCCTTCAATTAAACCTTATTCTGGATAGGTGTCACGAAAATATTGTTCATAACATAGTCAACGACACCGATTTAATGTGTGTAACATTTTCATATGCAGTATTTAACACTTGTGTTAAGATTTGATATGAAAATTTTCATTAAAATATTAATAAATATTACAATTTATTTTAATTTAATGGCTTCCTCAGTTTCCTTGTTGTCACATTTCGACCTCCCAACACATGCTGAATGATATTAAAATATTTCGGTTAAAGCGTAGCTGTGCGAACCTGCTGTGTTTAAAAATTGTGATTACTATTTCAACAAACAGTCACTAGGCCAAAGGTTGTTTTCCTAGGTGAGGCAAATCACCCACCTGATTTTAAGCCTTCCGATGAGTGATAGTTATATATCAGATAAGAGGCCTAGTTTCTTGCCCTGCGATGGCCGTGTTTTTCTAGTAACATCTGCTAACCAGAAAATCAATCACCGTGGTATTAACTGGGCGTGCCCAGAAGTGTCTCCATAATTTAACTCGGGGCTTTTCGTCCACCAGATAAAAACAATCATATAACTTTGTGTAAATAGGAAGCAGCAGCATTCGTTAACATTATCTATAAATAGTATAACATTTATACTCTTACACTCAAGATCGTGTGTTTGATTAATACGAAGACCATGTATAGATGTATAAAATAGCTGCGATATACTCATAAAAATCTACCCAATTCTCAAGAAATTAAGTAATTTCTCTATAATTTTAGAACCTCGGAGAATTTTATATATATATATCGTGTATGTTACTTCTCGGCCACAGAAAGATATGTGATTATTTCTATATCGAGGGATTTGGCTTGTGTAACGAACGAAACCCGGGTCACATTGACTATGTAAAAACTAAGTTGCCCTGATGATGATTTATAAATAAATCAAAACGTCGGCAATGAAATAATTGGAGTTGTAATTGACCATGATATAGAGATAATCACATATATATATATATATATCCTTTTCACCTTCGCCTGAAGAAGATGGGCCCACCATTGAAATTATTGGACCTAGTTACTCGTGAGTGTTATTTATTTTTGTTTTGTATGTTTTTCGTCGCCACCCCTGTGGCTGTGCTATATATATATATACACACTAGGAAAATCTTGGTGGCGGCGAAGCGCATTTCACATACAAACAAATAAACAGATATAGTTGAGAACAATATATACATATATATACACACATACGTATTTATCTTTATGAATACGTATGTGTGTGTGAATACGAATGAACGCTCAAGAAAAACCTTTTTGTTCTGATAATCCACGCCGTAGAATTACCCCAAGATTTTCCATTAAATTAATTTAATAAAAAAGTAGAGAGACCAACTCTAGCTTTCCTAACGCTTCAAAGGCTCAAATTTTTAAAGACCTCAGGTAATAGTTACGCAAGTTCTTTAAATATTATTCATTCATTAAATAAATAGCACTTACATTAAATAAATAAACGTTCTGTTCTTATCTTTTTGTAAATTATGTATGTCAAGTAAGCAGATATTAACCGGTGATGGTGGGAAGATTTTGCGAGTTTGACTGTCATCCTACATAACAGGAAAAATGTGGAACTCACCTATAAATTGTGTAAAATTCTTTTACTTGAGGAAACCTTTTTTAATTGTTAGATAAAAGTGACTACTTGGTAACCTTAGGGTATATTAATCGATTTTTAGCCTTATTAAGTACTATTATAAAATATTTTTTCTCTATTTATTACTCATACTGATAACACTTTTCGAAAAAAAATAATTTCAAATCATCTTCATTAAGTAGGCCAATATACAGACCTAATCTTTTACTCTGTCGGTTTACTCTTTTTGGTTGCGCCTGGTCGCTGTTTTGACTGCGATACGTTTGGTAGTTTTCCTCACGCGGAAAAATGTGATACTTGGTATCACTATGACTACAAGAGAATGGCTGTGGTCTTTTTAATAAATGTCTCTTATTCATTAATTATCTACTTTTTAATTTGAATAAATCAATTAATTTCGTTTATAACTTCATAATAATTTCATAAGCTTATCCATGCTATGAAAAGTGATGTAGCGCTATGCAATCGGACGTGTAGAAAGAACACTCAGAGACTTACGTATATTGTATCTTATACAGTAAAATGGTGTTAAAAATTATTAATTAATATTATTTCACATCTTATGTGGAAATATAATTATAAATATGTGAAAATAATAATACCATAATAGTAGTGTTAGGGTATATCGTCCTAGGTTCATAAATATCCTCGCATAAAAAAAATTAAATGTGAAAATTACCGGTCGAGTTACCCGAGTAAGTATCTCGCTTGCCGGATAACCCAAAGATCTCGAGTTCGATCCCCTGCCAAGGTATGAATGCTGTGTTCGTCTCAAACTAATTTTCCTTAACGGTTGGTGTCAGCAAGGGCAAAAATACGTGGCAAAGCCACTTAACAAAGTGATCCCAGAATAATGGTTAAAGTTTCTTCTTCACTTCATGGAATAGGCTGCATATCCTGCATCGGAATCCATCTAAACCTTGGTCTACCGACATTACAATGACCCCTAGGTTATACTCTAAGATCATGCTGTAGAGACGGTCCTGCTTCATTATTCCTCCGTTGTTGCACCATTTGACTTTATATTCTGTCATTTTCTCTTCCAGATTGAAAATATTTAAATTCTCTCTGAACTTCGTTCCTTATTCTATATTTTAAGGTGCAACCTTATACTGCTCTCAGGAACTTCATTTCAGCGGATGTGTTGTTTTTCCTGTCTTTCTTTGAGAGAGCCAAAGTCTCACTTCCATATAGTAATACCGAAACTGCCATTGTTTTGTAAAACTTCAATCTAGTTTATTTGACTTAGATGAAGCTTAAACGAGAAAAATTGAAAGCTTTGAAAGTCATGTTACAATATTTATGATAAGACAATCCTTTAATATTAGCTTCTATAATTTAATCCCTTTCATAGATTCATGGGTATATTTCCCGATACTAAAATACTCATCTTGTATTAGGCCCGAATGGAATGCCTCACTTCCGCTTCACAGTTAACGTTTCTCCAGCCCTCTTGCATTCATTCAGTCGTACAACTCATTTTTGATGGGGATATCAATTTTAGCTGTCAGAAACACTTAAACTAATATAATCATATATTCATTCATTATTAAATGGCAATAACTCAATAGTACCAGAAAAGTAATTTAATTTTTCCTGAATAAACACATTTTTCTCTGAAAACCACTGCCAAAACTCAATTTCTGTGACATTTCGGGTGGCCTATCTTCCTGGTAAACCTCAAGCACCACGATGAATGTAAATACCGCGCTACCCTGATGTGCAAATTTCACAAGTCGCTGGGTTTATCGAGGGACGAGACGAGAACCACCCTCATCTATAAAATCAACCTTCAGTGTGATCATTGCGGTCGTTATAAAATGCTGGTTCCCGTTCAACATGCTCTTAGCCTTGGAGCTATTATTTACTTTCAGTCGTTCCACCTGTGTTGAAGAACGTCACTGAATACCACTTCCGTCTATTTACTTTCCCGTAAAAATACTTTTAGCTCAAGGCTTTAAACTAATGTACTTAAACTGTAATTCATTCAAGTTTTACGTCATCATTTGGGAGTGTATTTTAAAACTTTCTACTACATTGTTTCCTTGAAATCTTATCCTCTTTTAATTTTTCCTTGAGGCAAGCGTTAATCGTGTTTGCAGCAAATCTAAGCATGTTTGCAGAACATTCTCCATTTATCATGCATACTTCAGAAAATGCATACACCAAAAAAAATTATATCCATTAAACGAAAAGTTACATATAAATTCCATTAATATTTATATACAATTACAATCTGTAGGGCCACGTTTTCATAGTGACTCAGAATGCTGACGATGTTCGTCACCGATAATACTTAATTTAAAGGAAGCTTATTTAGCCAACTGGATAGAGCATTACCCAAAGGGTAACATAAAAGTCAAGGCTTCGAATCCCTCCCATATCATGGATGATGTGTTTGTCAAAAGTTCATTTTCCTATCGGATTGTACTTAGCAAGGGCATGCGGCTAAAAATACATCTGTCAAAACCACCTAACAAAGAGACTCCAGAATAATGGGAAAAAGCTTAAGAAGAAAAAAAAAGATTCAGAAATAAAACCTTTCGCAAAATCAATAGGGAAATTAGAAAAATAACAATGGAAGCTATGTACTTTAAAAAATGTAAATATAGCATTTTATACGTGGAATTTCAACTGAAAGGCGACAGAAAGTCACATTAGTTTTTCTGTTATGATAACTGACTGTAATAACCTCTAGACTTTGTGTAGTAAATTTTTTGAACGATCATTACTGAATAGCATCCAAAAGAAACATAAATAATGTAATCGGTCTATATTTAGTGATGTTTGAATGTTGGTTTCGAATTATTAAATACTTTATTAAAGTCGGCTACGGTGTAGCTCTTCTCATTCACTAGAGCGAGTAAAAATAGAAGGATTGCGAAACGGAGCACGGCTGGGATCTCTTTTTGGATGCCAGTCAGTGGAAATAAATGAAAAAAAGTTGAACTGGATTCAATAACATTTCGTAGTCCTATTAACTGCCCTCCACCATTCTTCTGAAGGGAGCGAGGGATAAATTAGAAGGAGAGAGGTTTCGACTACAGGGCCGAAATCATCGGAATTGTTTATCGATTGATGATATTGTTAACTATGACATTGAGGCGTCTCATTAACGGGTACTAACGAACTCTTTAAGTTCTTTTTCCATGCTTTTTATACTCTGGCATCTTCTTGAATTCTAAAACAGCTTATGGGTTTATTTGTTATTCAGATGGTTGGCTGGTATGGATTTTGTTATCTTTAGCTTTCTTCACATTAATAATAGTTCAAGTAAACTTAGTAGTGGAATTGTTGTCGGTATTATATTTTACTGTTCAACTTGCCAATTGGCATTAGATCCAGTTTTGTTTTCCTTCATCCTCTGACAAGGGTTTCACGATATTATATTTTGAAAAATAACTTGGTTTTTTTGGTTCGCGATACACACTTTGGAATTAGTTGCAAAGAAATACTTCGAAATCTTCTCTGTCATCGTCATATTCTTTCATATGGTTTCCCCATTCAAGTTTGATAAAGCGGTGATCTTGAAGCTATTTTTTTGGATTATTTATCTAGTCATAATTCGCAGAATACTTGTCACCTCTCTTTGTCAGGATGAACATTTTTTTCCAGGCAAATAATTGCTTTGATGACAAATCACTGGCGTGTGTATGTGATCGCTTTCGGGTTTTGAGTTATAGCCTCACGTTTTAAATAATTTCATGAAAATTTTTACGTCATAGCCCGTTATAGAACAAAAGGATACGTTGGAAAGATAATTTTTTATATTCAACGAAGGACTGCGCATTGGAGCCCAGGGTCAATTAAACTCATTTGAAATATAGAACTAAGAGGACAATGGGAAGAGAATGGTCACGATGAGGCGAGGGGTAGTTGGAGGATAAATGTAGTGATACTGAATGGAATTGAGGTAGTGAATGGAACAGGATAATAATAGCATGCTTTCAAAGTATAATTACAGCCATCCACTCGTTAAATAGAAACGTCAATCCAAGTAAATCCAGCCCAAAAATATAGCTCTACACGCATAACATAATATATGCATAAATATAAATAGCATGATTATTACGTTTTCCTACACGAATGTTACTGAAAGTGATAAAGTAAAAGGTTCTTTTACTTTATCACTTTAAATCACTTTTAGATATTTACCCACTAATATTGAAAACAGTTAAGAAATGGATTTGAAAGCTACGATACCATCCATGAAGTGGAAAGCATTTCTGGGAAGTACATCTTCTTCTTATTTCTTGGCGCTACAGCCCAATTCGGGCCTTGGCCGCCTCCAAATTTTTCCTGTCACTAGCATCGTCCTTCCAGTTCTTGGTTCCTAGGATATCTCTTGTATCACTCTCCACCTTGTCCGCTCATCTTTTCCTGGGTTTCCCCCCCATCCGGTCTCTTTCCTTCCATTTTCCCCCTGAAAACTTTTTCACTGTCCTCTTGTCATCCATTCTCTGTACGTGTCCTGCCCGTCATAGTCTCTTGATTTTTTTATATACGTAATTTGACAGACTGACTTCACCGAATAACTTACATAACTCATTGTTATATCTCCGCCTCCAGTGTTCATTCTCTTCCACCGGGCCATATATCCTTCGTAGTACTTTTCTTTCGAATACATCTAGCATATTTCCAGATGCCTCCGTCAACGTTAGTGCTTCTGTGCCATATGTAGCCACTGAGCGTATTAATGTTTTGTCTTAATTTTTCTTTTGCCTGCCTGTGTATGTGTCTTGATTTTAGAGGTGTATGAGTGAAGTGTGTCTGTTTTTCCAGCATCATTCTCGTTCTCATTTCGGAAAGTTCCTCATTTTCATTTGTTAACATGGATCCGACGTACACAAAACTATCCGCGTATTCTATAGCATGTCCTGTTTCTGTGAAGTATACGATTCATTAATATGGGAATATTGCAAAATATTTTTTCTAGATGTTTTCTCTCTTCTCTTTGTTTCTTTCTGCTTTTTAATCCTAATTGACCATATATATTAATCCCCCCAAACCAGTATGCATACAAACAACCTAATGATCGTTTTCCGTAGTCTCACTCCGTTGGTTCATACCCTCTCCATTCATCGAAGCGAACTTTTTCATCGAGCATTAGCTGCTTCATGTAAACCATGCTTGACATCCTTTGTATCGATCATCGTCCGTTTTCTCTTTTAACCTCATCTTCAGCAGCTCGTTGCCATAGTAATATGTTCCATAATAATAACTATGCCATAATATATATCATAACATAACATATGCCAGTTATTATGGCATAACAAAACATATGCCATAATAACTGGATTTACTAAGACATTCATTTACAGCTTAACTATTTTAAAAATCCCCCATATATGCAGGTGTATAGTATGTAGATTTATGTTACAATATGTCATCAGAAAAGTTATCACAAAAAATTGTTCAATTTGTTCGCCTTTTTATTATTCGGGAGTACGTGAATTGTCAAAAAAGGTGTTCTAAGACCTGATAAGAAAACAACTGTTTCTTATATTAACTGTGGACATTTTATTATATCCTGGAACGGAAATTTCAGTTAAATATTCTTAGTATACAATTTGAACACAAGATATAGGTACAGAATGTAAGAATCAATCACCTGCCACATTTAAAATAATTTTATGTTTGCGGCAAGAACAGGAACATACGTGACTCTTGGTGATTTAAAGCTATATTAAGGCATATAAATGCACTGATAATGGAAAGATTAGGAAATTATTTTAAAAGAATTCGTTTTAAAATTGAGTAACTTGCAGCCTCAATCTGTATGATCCGAAGTGAATGGGGAACAAGCCCAGGGAAAGGAACTCCCTCTGCCAGTAGTTTCAAATTCCATTTTCATTGCATGGATGAATGCGTTGGGACCTTCATCTTCACCTATTAAAACAACCTTCTACTTTAATACTGAGCTATCTGAGTTTCATTCTGCCAACTCGTAACTTTAAAATGCTTTCCCAGCATAACCCAACACAGCAAAATGCCTTCGCCAAATTATATGCCGGGAACATCATAGCCCTCATCGGTATTAAGTGCACACTTAACGGGGAGGGAGGATTTCAAGGGAACATCAGAAAATCCGGTTCGAAATACACGTCAGCAGGTCAAAAGTTCCGTCGATCCCCTGGGGAAAACAAACTCCTCTCTACAGTTTTTTTCTTCCTGGGGCATTTTGGGAAGGGAGGAGGAAAGGGGACATCGGGGATGATACCGGCGGGGAAACTTTGGAAGATAGGCACAATTTACTTATGTTTCAGAGTGCCTCTTCCTTCCACTCCCCCTTCACCGTCCCATTCCCGAGTTTTTAACTGCATACTTCGGATTAAGACTTTCGAAAACTGTTCGAACAATCCTTGCGAGTTGGAGTGCACCGTCTGTGAAAATCACTGGAATAATTGCTTTCCCAGGGCCAATCAGAAAATGGGTATATGACTTCAAACAATATAAGGATGCCCTCTCGCACTTTCCCGGGTCACGGTTGATGTTGAAGCAGTTACTTCTGGACTTCGCCAGACGAGTATCATTGTCAATAATTGCAATATTCCGAATTTTACTTTTTCATTAGCAGATATAGTATGTTCTTGTTCCCTTATAACTCGAAATTCGTTGATAACCATCGAAACAATGACGACTGTAGTTTACTGAGTGCTGCGTAAAAACAAACCGTATTATTTTTTCTATTTATTTATTTAATATGTAAAGAGCTCAGATACAATTTACGCATATCATTTTAACAATGTACAACTTTTACAGGAAGATAAATTTGGTAAATAACATTGGAATTTTCAAATAAGTAGGTTTATATTCTCTTGTATTTTACGAAACTAGTCCTCTAAAACTTGTCTCAATGTGCCATGTTACATTAGTTTAAATATTCAACTTAAAAAATAAAACTCTTCTTCGAAATAGTGACACATTGGTACATTTAAACTGTCTCAGGCTCTACTTTGTGCTCTGATCTCTACTCCTTGATTGTAGTTGGGTTTTACATATATAATTTGAAAAGTCTACTTCACTCCACGACCCACATTTACTTGCTCAAAATAAGTTTCGTCATGAATTTGGTACTTAATTAATTTACTCATTTGTACTTAAGTTTTATTTCTTTTAATTTAATGCGGCCAATCTAATTTAAAGCTCTTCAGAAACCTATCTTGACCGTTATATAACCGTTCTTCGTCTTAAGTCCTGTGCACCCTCAAAAAAAGAAATCACTTGACATGATTTGAGCTGCTTTGTGAGCACGTGGGAATCGAGGTCAAGGAATCATTTTTTTCATTCTTTGATCTGGAAATTCAACCGTTCAACAAGCAAATACTGATAGAAATTTCGTGTACTGAATTTCTTATCCGAAACCTGTGATGTAAATGTTTCTTAATGATATTTTTCACATTTTTATTTTATGCATTGTTAACAGTAACAAAAGGCATTGACCGTAATAAATTGTTCTCTACAAAGAAAATTTTTATGTCTGTGCGTTAATGCATTTGAATTATCGTGCCAGGTTTTAATACGTACATTGATGGAATAGTAAGAACATTTTGAGTTCAAGGTAGCTGAATTTTTTTAGGTAAATATTATCTACTTCAGAACTTAGAATTACATGCCATTGCTCTGAGGGCTTTACGGTATCAACAGAACAGGTATTTGGCTACGTGTTGAATAATTACTACAGGTGGGTGTTTGTGGTTTATACTCTATTTGGCGAATTTTCAAACTACTAAAATGACATTATTAGTCAGATTGAGATTTTGTCATAACGAGAGATATTACATTAATTCAGCAAATTTATTAGAATATAAAATAGCAAGTTGCACGAAAGCAGACAATAATAATGGATTTTAGTTCTAATAGTATAATTGGCGTCATTTTCTCAAATTCGAAAGGAAACAGGTTTTGATTTTTGCTCAAAAAAACCAAGGAAACGAGTGCACCAACCAAACATTTGGCTTAATATCTGGTTGGCACATAATCATTAGTAGCGCCCGTAAACTTATGTATTACGTATATATAAATATTTTGAGGATGATCTAAGACGTCCGTTTCTTCTTGAGAATACGCGTGTCTTGTTACGAATATCTGTTAAAAGTGGACAGAACGTAAGCAGCTTTGAGGCAACCGACAGAAATGATAATTTCCGGAAGAGTACCATTGTCTAAATTCAATTATCACACTTGGTATGTAGGTTAAAATGATAAAAGTTGTATTTTGTTGAGAAAGTGTAGTTGTTATCTCATCAGAGGTGAAAGCAAACTAGAAAAATATCAACCGCCAAATATGCTATGAGAATTTTGCAAACCATTCCCCAAATACTGATGTAAAAAAATGAATCACATTCGGTAAAATAGCCTAGGTTATAAAGAGCTGGTTATAGTACGTATAAAGTGCGTCCCTATAGCGAGGTAGAGGGGTGTGACGAAAACTGAAAATTCGATGGCTTTCCACGTTGGATCACACATATTATGAAGGACACACCAACAAGCAGAAGTAATAAAGAAACAGCGAGAACAGGCCTAAGTGGGCGGCAGGTGGATTGCGATGGCGATACCTGAAACTTTTATGTTTCAACAAGCTTCCCCGGCCGAGTACGCCTCTTGTCTTTGGAGCGTGAAGCGCCCGGAAGCTTTTTCTTATCGGAAGCACCGAGAAGCGGCGAAATATAAATGGACTTTTATGGCTCCCGGTGGAAATTAGTGGGTTCGTAACACGCCATTGTCAACTATCAGAGAGACTTCCTAAGATCACCGACACCACCCGCGGCGGCGAGAAGAGAGGCTTTCACTCTTTCACCCACGGTGAGATCTAAGATACCTTGATGCTATTTTCGTTGAATGATTATTCTATTCTAACCAGTAAAATATTGTTGCTATTATAGTGTTTTTCCCCAGCGTAGGTAATTAACCATTTGTCATTATTAAAAAACTTTTCAAGTGTAGCTAAAGCATCAAAGATTATTATGAAATATGAAAAATTGCGATTTGTTTATTAGTTTTTGAGAAAAACATTCCCAAAATCAGTAATTTTGTCATTTTTTCCAGCATAAAATCGCTCATATCTCGGAAAGGAAGCATTTTTCGATAATTAGTGATAAACAAAACAGTGTTTATTTTAACGTGTTATACCTAAAAAAATTGTTTCGAATCGATTCCGCGCCTTTACTATTTTTTACAAGTTTTTGTTAATAACAATTGATGGCCCACACGGAAAAATAAAAATTAAAAAATAGTTATACTCGGAAAAGTATAAGTATTTGAATGAAAAAGGTTTCATTCAGTAGAAATGCAAACAAAAGTTTAGTAGGTATTTCGGGTTTCCACGCATCTTTTTAGGGGTAAAACGCTCTCCTATATGGCCACACCCCCTCCACGGACTTAAGGGGGGGAAAGGCTCCGCTGGGGTGAGGGACGGTAGCCCCCTCCCTCTATCCCCTCCTGGGGGGAACGAGTCCTCCGTCGCTGCTTCTTGCAATCCTTTTATAGAGAGAGACCCCGAAGTGGACACCAACTGCCTTCGGTTCGTTCCTCATCTCTTAGAGCAGGTTCACACGCACGCACACCCTCTCGCGCGCACGAACGGAGCCAC